>JABFYK010058253.1:5623-42002 GCA_018849495.1 Termitomyces sp. T123_Mx157 | reverse complement strand
CAATTCTATACAGACTGAGGACCAGATACTCACGCGTATCTGTATTGTTTAGGTCTAACAAGTTCGGATTCCAACAGATTTGCGATAAGTTTGAGTGCTCTTAGGATTTAAAGATACTATACAGCACTATCCTTCAGGCAGAGGTTTAACACCAGCAGAACCTATAGTGAGTGTTGTTGAGATAAACAAGTAGATTGCGTGAACCAGCTGGAAAATCAGTTACCTTTCATTCATTAGCCACGCGACTTCGCTCGAGTGTTCTTCTCCGTACCATTTGAAAGAGGGTAGATGGTCATCTCGTTCCACAGCGAGCCCTCCCAGATGCGCAGCAGAGGATTGCAAATGATCTGGCAGATTATAGACCTCGATCCTTTGTATGCCATGTTTTCGTGCCACTGACATCAACATCGCCAACAAAGTTTTGATATTCTCAGGTGAAGAATTCAGGCGAGTAATGAGTAGTGTCTTGGCAGATGACTTGATATCGAAAGTCCAAGTAGCGAAGGTGTTTGAGTCTCCAATAATCCCCCAATGTTGGATGGGGGTAAAACCACGTTTATTCAAGATATCGATTGTTCGCCAATGCTGGAACGCGGCCACACCTTTGTTGGGAAGATAGGTGAAAGAGACCTGGAAGTTATCAGCTGGCGATAGCGTGCGGACAATATTTTCCGCGTCATCCTCCCAGAGTTTCATGACACCAGCTTCGTCTAACAATGTCCAGCCACTCGTGTCAATACTCGAACTTTCTTGTTTGACATCCCATATCGTCGAGAAAGGTGCCCGCGTGATCCAACCATCTGAGTCCTTCGTGGGCCCGCATGGCCTGTAAAATTCGGCTCCCACATCACTCCAAAGTACCGAGAACAACCCATCGCCTGCGTGTGCGACTCGGTGAGGAGGGGCACCCCACTCTCTAGGAAATACGGACGGAAGCAGAGATATGTCCGCTATCACCCAATGCAGTAGGCGCATCATGTACCTTGCGTACCCTTTACCTCGGAAACGTAGTGGAGTGAAGGCGGAGGCGATCGCATAGCAGATAACTTTCTTCGGTTTGGGGTTAGCTTTGGAGCAAACTAGGCCATCCCGGCGGAATCTACGGTGTAATGAGGATGAAGCGCGAAACTTTGAAGGGAAGAATGTGCAAGTACGTTTCACAGGAGCATAGGAAATCAAGCGATGTTGGATCGCTGCGAGGTGCCAGAACCCTACAAAAAGGATTAAAAATCGCTTGGAGATTGAGGCCTGAAGACCAGCATGAGGGTGGCGATATCGAGCTACGTACCATGTAATTAGTCTTCCTTCACAAGCGACCTCTTGTTTGTCAGTGAACTCGTCTCGAGCCAGGTATTCCTCGAGTGACAGGCCTCCCCCCCACTCTGCGTAGGTCCTTCGTCTCGATTCAAAAATTTGTTCAGATGTTGCTGCGAACAGGGATAGCGAGGAAAGAGCTACTGAATCCATGAATGCCCCGCGCATCGGATCTTCGTTGGCATGTCGTATAAATATTTTGCGGGGTGACTGAGAACGGAAATGATCGTGAATGAACGCAAATAATACACGATCCATTGATTGCTTAGGCCTTGGATTTTACGATGTCAATGGTCCTCAATCAATTATGTACATCTTCACCTGCACCCTAACTTCACATATTTATAAGTATCAAGTCCCAGCATAAGTTTGAACAATAGCCGATGGGCCACCTTTTCCTATGCAACACCCTTGGCAACACCTCGCAAGCCATCCCTGATCGCACTCCTTTCCGCAAGCAAGGCCACAATCTGCCACCGCTGATCCCTGACCTCACGGTCCTTCAGCAGGGCAATGTCATCATAGCTATCATCCGTGACATCTGTTTCCCCTAGGGCGAGCCGCATTGCCGTTGCAGACTTGTTTGGAAGGTCAGTAGGCGCGATAGTAAGCAGGGTTTGGAAAGCAGATGTTGAGAGGACGGCAGGAGGCCGATGCAGATGATTGGGTGATGTAGACGGTGAAATAGAGGATATAGCATGTGACGTTGATGTCAATGTAAGCGCGTGGGTTATAAGCTGCTTGAGCTTGGCCTGGTAGGGGTTCAGAAGAGATGAAGAGATGTTTTGATAGAACAAACCTCGCATGCAAGGTTCATGAGTGATGGTACATTACGTGCAGGAGCATTCAGATTGTTTTGGGCAGAAATAAGGTTCATGCGGTCTGATATATGGGCCAATGTAGGGGCTCGACTAATAGAGAACAGGTGTACAGGTAGGCGACTCCCTGGCGGATCTAGCAAGCGAGACGTGAGTGGTGGGTGGTCGCGCCACAACTTATTGGTACTCACCGCCTCTTTCGGACAAGAGAACTACGCCACGTTCGCTGGAAATTTCGTCCGTCTGTATATGCGGGATAGGTGGCTCAGCTGTTTCGAGAGCACGTATTCTTTCGCGCTCACGCTTGCCAGTGCCCAGTGTCCATCGTTTCAGACGTGCGGAACGAAGTGCGTGATTGTAGTCATCGGTGCGTCTACGCTTGAGAGGTGGTTGCTTGTGGACAGGAGCAGGGACGGGTATCGGTGGAGGTGGATGGCGGTGTATTGTGCAGTCAAAGAGAGAGATGATGAGGGCATTGTGCAACTGGACAAGTGAGGGGACTGAGAGGTATTGGCGGACGGCCTTCTCAAACTCTTCGCGAGATGTCTGGCCAGCCACGAAGGACTTTATCGCGGCGAAATATTGCGGAGCATTGGCGCCGAGCTGCTCTGTCAACGACGCCTTTATCTTCGACGTCGACGGCAATGACATGGGGTAGTTTACAACTATTTGTGTCGTGTGTAGTATACATGATGCTAGCTATAGTCCTAGAAGAAACCCGTCATCCATTCAAACAAACGAGTGGAATTTGAAGGAGGCTGGTGATCTTCTCGAGACTCTCGAGTTTCAGTGGAGGTAATCGTCTCCGTTGAGTCTTTATTACTCCATACCACCCGCCCCCGCCCGTCGGTCACAAATGGCGGTTGTAGTGCAGATTCCGAATGCGGTGTCACGGCAGGCTGTGTTGTTTCAAAAGTAGGCACGTCATGTGTTATAGCAGAAGTCTCAGAATCCTCGATAGTCGATGCTACAGACGTCGGAGATGCCTCGGTTTCTTCATCCATCGTTCCAAAACCATCAGTTCTCGCCCTTTCTCTCTCAACCACTGTGCTGAACCTCCGGCTAAAAGAAGTACGAGCCTCCTCATCGGGTTGGGAAACACTCTCCAAAGGAAGTAGGTTATCTTCTGGGGGATCGTGATCGGAATAACGGTCTGGCTCATCATCATCACCTTCATCATCTTCACTATCGCTAGAGTTGGAGACACTTTGCAGTGCAGGCATTTCGTCATCATCATCTTGAAGAGCGCTTCCTGCATCGATAGGTTCCAATGGTGGTGGAGGTGTCTCTTGACGAGGGATACTGATATGTTCGAGAGGCGGTACTGGGGATTCGGTATCGCGCCTCCTGACAGCAGGCTGGAATCCCGTATTATCCGCCTATATATATATCAAGAACATTCTTGTATGTGCACCTAACAGACGTACCAATTCCAGATGCTCCATGGCGTCTATATTTGCGTTTTCAACAGCGTCCGCGACAAGTTCATTCCATATCCAACTGTTGTCAACTTCATCTCTGTCGTCACCTTCGAGATCCCAGTTAGATGAAGCCATCGACTCCGAAACAATGACCGGTCGGATAGTATCTCCGAGACCATTGCCACCCGCGAGTCTTGCGCGCGCGGCATGCAATGCAGAAATGAATTCGAATCTCAAGACGGAATCGCCTTCTAAGAGTCTCCGAAACCGAATTTCTTCGGGCGTTCTCCCTGCACCCGCGCTGCGTCCCTCCACAGACGACTCCATGACTCGCGATAACATGCGATTAAATATATCCATGGCAAAGTTTCCTGCCAAATTGGCCTCTTCCCCGAAATTTGGGTCCATGCCGTCTGACAGTAAACTGAATAGATGACGGTTGCGATTGCGATTATAATAACCCCACTTCTTCAAGAAAGAATACATCAGCGTGTATGGCGATGTGTACGGATCCCCACTCACCCTCAAGGCAATCTCGGCTCCGTATGGGAAAGTGTAGGCGGTTCCATCATCACTGAGATGTTGATAGAAGCAATCCGCTCCGTAAGGACACAGCGGCTTTTTAGGATTTTTGGCTTTAGTGGCCACAAAGTGCCTGGAAACCGCTCAGTAAAGGAACACACATAAATGGGTTGGTGTACATACTTGCAGGGAACCCGTGCCATGCTATCCTTGTAGTTCTGAATAATCCGCTCTTTCTCCGGGCCATCCTTCACAAAATGTGAAGAAGGTATAATATACCGGCATTGGGCACGACACATAGGACATTTCTTGATGTTGGAGCTATCGGAACCTTTGCCTGAGGGATCTCGCCACTTACGTATACACTTGTCAATGGTGAGCTGATATTATCGAACTCGAGAATGGCGGAGATCACATACGTCGATACAGAAGACGTGATTGCAACCGCCTGTAGAATCAGACCATTAGATGGGTTGATAGTCAGGTCCAGAACCATACCCAAAAGACCATAGAGAGAAGGCCTCTCAAAGCAGACGCTGCAACAATCGTCATCTTCACCTTCCGCCTTTGCGTCTACTACACTCTTCTCATGGATAAACCAGCATTTATCTCCTCTCTTACAATAGCCTGTGGCGAAGAGCAAGTAAGGCAGTGGTATGTCTACATGCCGATCTACACTTCGGCTCACCTTGAGCATAGTATTTGCATCGCTTCGCATGGTCGTAGGGAGTGAGAAGAGGAGCCCGAGAGCCCGAAGGATCGGTAGCGGGCTCGGCGGAGTGGAGGAACTTGCAGTAGTTGGCGTTGAAACAGCCTCTTTCTGTAGTATAGTACTTGCAGACGCCTCGGGCTTTGGATGTTATAGGTCGATGGCCGTCGGTCATGGTCCAGGACAAGCTAATGCCGAGCCAAATCAAGACAAGCCGATTATCACGTGATACTATTACCCACCACGTGATTGTGACATTATCGCGTTCGTCCTCGTTTCCTAGGCCCAGCCATGAACGGCAGCGAGTTCGTGGAAACATCAGATGATGAGGAGCTCGAGCTCAAATTACTGGAGTGCGTGCATGTCAACAGTATCCACGTGAAAGGAACTAAAATCTATGGTCATGATAGTCAGACACCCAGGAAGCGCAGAAAGGTATGTGTCGAATGATCATCTTTGGTGATCATCTTTCGCTGAGTGTATCTAAAGCTTTATCACGAATTCGAATCAGATATATTGCGTACTTCAACACTCGTACATGCGCCCTCCGTAACCTGGCTTCCGACTTCGTCGTCGCCTGCCACCAGTCCAAAGTCGAGCTCTCTATTGCAGACTCCCCCGTATCCATCTCCTTCTGTTCCTGCGATATGGTATCATGATTCTGGGAGACTGTCTCAGGATCTTGCTCAACCTAAGCCTGAGCTTGGTCTGAAAAACGACGAATCCGATGACGAGTTACCTCCCGTATTGTCAAGCCCGTCGTTTATTCATCCTTCCGAAGAAGTAGAGCCCACGGATATACATATATCCTCGATTGGTCTGAAGAATTTCAACTCGAGTCCGACACTCGACGAATTGCCCACTCCATTGTTAAGCCCACCTGAAATGACCAAGGCCGATGATGCAGAGCCTTCAAATATACATGAAAGGTCGCTTTCATCTACATCTTCTCCGGAAGTTCAAACACGATCACTGTCCCCAGATCCAATCTCATTATTCGACGTGTTACCTTCACAGCCCACTGTTTCTGTGGACCTCATTGGACAAGAGACATCGATGCACAGGGACCAAAGACCAGAAGACTCTATCCCTGAAGGTTATGATTTGCCTCACATCGGTAGCCAATCTATTTTGCAGGCGACGCCTCCACTCGACAGCGAGGTCCTTTCAGTTTCCTCTCCCCGTCAGCACGTGTCAATCGTTCCCCAGCATTCTCCCCAAAACCCACCTCATGGCTCCCCCGCAATGCTACTGGACCGTGTTCTGTGGGCACCAAATGTACAAGATGACGAACCTAACCTCTTGAACGATGGAGATATACCAAGTATTTCCCGCTATCCCTTGCGCAAACGTGCTCCCGCTCAACTCAAGCCTTACACTGTTGAAAAATACCACTACAAGCAAGCCCTAAGCGCCAACCCTGACGCCATCGTCAATACCCGTGATGTAGGCCAAGTGAACCGCGATCACTATGACCACACAGATAACCATCTTGATGAGTCGCAGGCTCTATGGCAACCTATTGAGGAGACTCAGGAAAACAGTGACAGTGAACGATGGCAGCTTCAAACGAAAGCCACCCATCATGAAGACTCACGCGGTATTGACCCAGCCAGACCTGTATTAAAAGAACGACCGCCGCAATATTCTGAGCTTCTTCAGGACTTGCCTTCTTCGGACGAAGAATCAAGGAGCATGCAAAGGTTCTCGAAAGAAGCTAAGCGCTTAGAACGTCAGCGACGAAAGGCCCAATCAGAAAAAGAGAAGCAAGCCAGATTAGCCCGGGGAGAAAGTGAGGGGGCGAAAGCACGCACAAGACCGAAAGCATTCCCTGTAGAAAGGTCCTCTAACTCCACACCAAGATCTCGTACTTTGTCGATCTCATCGGTGAGTTTCTCTCAGCCTGCCTGATTGAACATCTGAATATGTGGTATAGGATGATTCACAACCTTCGCCATCACGTTCTGGAACGCACTCAGACGCCTCACGGTCGCGGTCTCGGATCGTTCCCTTGTTCTCAATGCCGATTACGTCCACTCAAATATCCTCTCCTACATCTCCTCCTAACTCTCGCTCCCCTTCGCCACATGATATTAATCATCACGACGAAACAGACAATTTCGATGAACGACCTGACACTCGAGGTTCTGTCGACTTTTCTGATTCTGAAAGACAATCAGAACATAGTTCTGATGTTGACAACAAGGACATTCCGCCTAAGAAAGTGAAGATGTCTAAAGGCGCCAAGACCCTCTTGCGTATGTATCCGTACTCTATGATTAAGCAATTTGCTGCTGGTTCTTCGGAAGCCTCCAAACCCAAATCCAAGACCAAACGGCATACAAAGGATTTGTCGGAAAGTGAGCATGAAGAAACAGCTGTCCTTTCCGGCCGGTCGAGAAGCGGATGGGCCGGTTACTCCTGGAAAAAAGAAATCAAAGGCGATACTGAAAGTTCTGATGACCAGTATGATTCCGACCAGGACTCTCCATCAGATAATGAATCGGTACAGGTACAATCTGGAATCAGGATGAGGATTGACAGAGAAGAAGCCCATGATGTTGTGGACCTTACAGGAAAAACAGAAGAGGATGACGATGATGACGATGACGAAGAGAACGAGGAAAATGATAGCGATGGGGTGGATGACTTGGAGATTGAAGCCTATCTCGCTGGTGATGGTGAACCAAAGAAGGAACACACTTCTTCAGGCGGTCGTTTGCGAGAGGAAAGTCTGATTGACTGGATGCTGACAAGGACACGAACGATCGGTGGACCCAGTCGACCCAGGACAAGAGAACGGCCCCCACACAGGGTTCACAAGCCGAAGCGCGCTGAATCGTCGAGGTACAAAATCGATGTGGTGATACAAGGAGGCCGACGAGAATGCCAGACGCGGTCGAATCTGGATGGTCATATCAGGATGAAACCTGCAAACCACAAGTCACGGAAGAGAAGTTACGCTTCTCGGAGAGCTCGATCTGCTGTTGATGTCCAGGCCAATGACGGACGCGATGGTGTGATGCCAGTGCCAGAGTTCGGTGCGTCCCTGCCAAAGAAGGACAGGAAACAGCAGGAGCGCGAACGGCGAGCTCGTGCCAAAGGGAACGGAGTCCACATCTTCACATCTGACAGTACACATTTGGTCAGTGGTCGAAGGAGAAGGGTCATGATGACCGTAAATATAGAGGAGGATGACGGCTTTTCCCAGGCTATTGCTCCCCTTCCTCAAGGTGAGGACAAACTGACCAACTGCAAAGAACGATTCTCGGAACGAAGACCATCATCTGGTTTCCAGTTCGACGAAGAGGCAGAGGCACGACCACAAACCCGACTTCTTCGCCTTGATTGTGGAGTCGAAGTCTTACAATCTGGACTGACCTTCAGTGCCAATTCATACATTCGAAAAGGCTGGCTTCATGAGTTGATCAGCGTCATTCGTGGTGAACAGCATCCTCCTTTGCCTGCTAAGATTATTTTTCATGGTATCGATTTTGGTCCGGACTCCAGCGTTGACGACTTCATTAAATCCTTGAAACAAGTTTTCGATGAGCTTTTCGCTATCGTAACGAATCTTCCTGGGGCCCCAGATACTGGGGAGCATCAACAATGGCGAGGAATCCAGCGTGCGGCCAATCAATCATTGTCGTGGCTTCTTGCTTCAGCAACAGAACCTGATATCGAACTGTTGAAGAATACAGTACGGGAGCAAGTCTCAACATTCGTGTCCCGTATGCGTGGCCAATCCGTTTATCCATTGTCATTGGATACCTTCACGTTAGCTATTTGTTGGTTCACTGTAGAAATTTCAGCCCGCCTCGATCTTCCAACCGAATTCTCAACATCAAGCACGGTCCTAGGACAGTCCGTTCCTCTATTGATGGACCATCTTTGGGTTCACGGGATTGAGTCTGTTATAGCCTCTTTCAAGGAAAGTCTCTGCCGTGATGGCTCAATTTTGGACCAGTACGTCGCAGAGCTGTGGGTTTCTCTGTTCCATCTTCTTGATAGTCGAAATAATCCCGACGACTCGACCAAGAAGCTACTTCATCCCTTCTCGTTCTTATTGCGAGAAACTCTTAAATCAACACCTAGACTATTGAAAAACCCATTGGAAGCCAGCGAATGGGTATGGCATTCAATTTTCGGTCTATGTGCTCTTACGCAATTCTCTGCCCATGGCATGACGACTAGTGCGTCACGTCTTCCTGCATCTTGGGAACTCGTTGTGTGTGCCCTGAAACAGGTTCGCCTTACTGTCGATGTTGCCGCAGATAGTGCCTTGTCTCAGCAAAGTCTACATAAACGCGACTTCTATGCCAAGTGGATCACACAGCGTTGTTTCCTTTTGAGAAATCGCTGGCACTGGGAACTTGACGACGTTTCGGACGTCCTCGACTGTCTCAGTAAAGTCTTTCAAAGCCGCAATTTCGCTGGTCTCCATCATGAGCTTCAGAAACCCGATTATCCTTTCTTCCTCATTCACAACGACTGGAACGTTCTCGAGAAACTCGATCATGGAGACACCGCTTTCATTGTTTTTTTAAAGCTCCTTTTTCAGGCTGTTGGTCGGAACGAGACCACCGCTCCGCGTCCTCTATCTCCCAAGGCCAAAAAGATGCTGTCGATGGCAGTACCTGTCGCTAAACTCCCATTTTCCAAGAGAATACCGACAACGAAACGAGATCTTTCTATGTTGCACAATAAGCTCAGCGCAGTGGCCGTTGCTATCCATCTTGACCCCTCAAGCCACGTACAGCGTATGACGACTGCCCGAAGTTATGTCGACTTTTCCGACGCGGATGATACCGCTCGGTGTGGGGTGATTCGAGGCATGATTTATCTCGCGATCATGTTGAAAAAGGCTAGGCTGCCGACTGACAGCATCAGTCACTGGACGTCAGAAATGGCTACTATCTTGGCGAACGAACACAAGGCGTTAGGAGAGAAGCCTGTTATAGAATACAAGGCGTTAGCAGAAAAGTCTGATATAGAACACAAGGCATCAGGAGTGAAGCCTGCTATATCTGTCATGTTACTCGTTGGAGCCGTTCGACAAATTTTACAGGTCTATCAAGTTGATTCGGATTACCCTGAATTTGCGCTGCTCGGTGGGCTGCTGTCTCATCTTGCATGGCTCTAATCTAATGCTACAGTTGATTAGAGGCTCTTGATCCAATTATAAAAGCTCCTAATCTCTCCGAACAACCTACGGCGGCTGAACAGATTCGACAGATGCTACAAGTGTTTATAGATGCTCGTAAGAGAGCTCTACCTCCTCTTGGGCTCCCAGCCAGAAAGCTCAACACAGGGGAATCGCAAGAAAGTCAGGACGATTATCCAGCGATGGATATAGATTACGATGACCCGGAACTCTTGGCTGCACTTGACGCCTATGATTTCGAGGTCCCAATGAAAGAAGTCAGTGAATTCACAAACAAAGAAGAGAAACTAAATATCGTAAGTCTTCAGCCACATTTGAGTACCCAGTTTCGTTTATTTATTTCCAAGTATATGATGTTATCACTATCCTGGTGGGTTTGGCGTAACCTTAACAAAAGAGTCACAAATCCCGGTTCATTTGTCAAAGGCAACTACATTCAAATTGAAATTTGGTTGGAATGCTGGCTTGGCTGCGCTGATGTGACAGTGCATGCAGGGCGTAAAACAAAGGTAGGTTGCCTGTCTCGGGCGAAAGAAATGACATTCTGACTTTTCAATCCTAGTCGTGGCAGATGTACTTGGATATGAGAACAAATTGGAAGGATCTCTCGGAATCTATGCGCAAACTT
Source organism: Termitomyces sp. T123_Mx157 (assembly GCA_018849495.1). NCBI lineage: Eukaryota > Fungi > Basidiomycota > Agaricomycetes > Agaricales > Lyophyllaceae > Termitomyces > Termitomyces sp. T123_Mx157. Next base: position 31,426 of record JABFYK010058253.1, on the reverse strand, counting down.
CTGGATTTGTCGTTCATGAAGAGACTGTTAAAGATTGATCCAATGACTTATTCAGTCGGTCACCGTCTCTTTGTCAAGGTCTTTACTCACTCCACTCCTCTCAGGACTACAAAAACATGTATCTAGAAGCCTTGTTGACAGCGCTCGTCTCAATAGACCCGATGAACGAACGTGACTTCATTCACCTGGTCTTGGATATTGATGGAGGCCAGCATCCACTTCTTGTTGGTTTATCGATTGAAGAGCTGGTGAATCATCCTGATGAGCAGGAACCGACGTACATCTTACAAAGTAGGAGCCGAATCCCAAGCGACTTTTAGCATTTTAAATTTATCATTCTACAGGTATAATAAAGAACCTCGCAGGCTGCTTTGCAAATACGGCTACATCCCTAGATGAGCGTGAGACGCTGATTGGGCTATGCATGAAAGTTTACCAGGCAATGAAGCATAACAGTTCGGTAGGAACATGTTCGTTTTCGAAGCCATATGAAACTCACATTTGATGCAAAGAACCTTACACAGGGTTCTCTAGAAAGACAAAGATACAATAGTTGGTGCAGAGAAATTGCAGAATCAGTTCAGGCATATCGAGAATTGTGCCATGAACAACTAGCACCCTGGAGAAATTGGTATCGAGAGCTGAGCTGAATCTGTATGGAGTACAGTGATCTCTAGTCGACGCCATAGATTTTAGGTATTGGTCGAGGCCCTGATTTGCCGGGGCGGAATTCACTGTTCATTTGAACAATTTATAATCGGCAAAGTATCTAATGACGAGTCAGCCTAGCTTGATATACCTAAGATTGTGTACGAACGTCGTCTCAGGTTGACCTACGGTCCTCTACTGGTATCTCAGCAGGATCTTCAGGATTGAGCGCCAATTGTCATGAATCTGTGAAGAGTAGATGTAAGGTTATGCAATCATACCAAAGCCATGACAGCTTCGAATTTGGACAGGAGATACACCTGTCATTCCACTGGACGTTCTTTGGTACGAGACTCAAACAAACGAGAACCCGACTACTTTTGTCTTAGACCCTGAGCCATGCCACCTCCCACGCCACCCCATTTCCCGTGTAAGGCTCGCACACGACCCCATCTAGATTGGGCTCAATCAGTCGGACTCGCGCCAGGGCAATTCAGAAAGACATTGGAATGTACTTGCTTGTATGCTCCGGCAAGGTGTGGATACAGCACTATGTCTGCACATTCCTCCAAGAATACACTCAGCCCATTGACTCACTGCTTCGTACTATCAAAACTAAACTTTGAAAAAATCGAACACTCACAGACTCGGGCTGGTCAGAATCGCAACGCGTGTATCAGACCTGTGAAAATGAAGACTCGTGCTACGAGAACCTCTTGAAGATTTCGGATGCCATTGGTCAGGCAGCCTTCGACGCTGGCTCTATGCTCGAACAAGAAAACTATTTTGAATCGGCGGGTCGACGAACGACCCGTGCTGGAGTTGAAACGTACATCTTCAAGCCAGATATCTCTGTTTTTGCTATACCCAAATCGTCCCGTACAACGCGCTCTTCTTCAAACCATGCCCCACATAGGCCGAAGGGACGTTTGGAAAAGGAGTTATCGGAAGTGGCCATTATAGGCGAGGCAAAACTCAAATCTTCATCTGAAAACATTCAGGATGTATGTGGTGTTGTTATCCTTCTCCAAAGACATCAAGCTCATGTTGACTTAAAAAGAATTGAAACTCGTTGGTAATGCCACCCAGATCATGTATAATGACCCTTGTAGACGTTGGATCAATGGATTCACGATCGAAGGGTACTCGATGCGATTGTGGCACTATGACCGAAGCCACATCTGCAGGTCGAAACCATTTGACATCTGCAATGTGCGATTTGTTGATTTTTGCCGTCTTTGCGTCCTTTGGCCTACTCATTATACCCATGCAGAAACCGCATTTATTGTTTCATGGAATTGGACTGAGAGTCAGCCTGGTCAGCCCAATTCTAAAGCTCTAAAGAAATAGAGAAAAAATTGTATATCATAATCGAAAGCATCACAGAGCGATATACGAGCTATCTAACCCTAGGGCGTGTAGGAAAAGATTTACATTGGCTAGTTTTGTCTGACGATCATCCTCATCAGTTATTAAACCTTTGTTAACCCGGTACACGATCTCCAAAACCTTCTCGCGCAGCGTAGTAACAAGGAAAGATTGTTGATCTGCCCCTGCATGCAAAGCAATAGCAGCGAGGAGCTGCCAGACCGGCTGGTCCGCATGATCAATCGGTTTTGAATGTCCAGCGGGTAAGCGAGCCGCCATCCGATTAGAAGGGAACAATAAAAGTAAATGAGGGGCGAGAGATTGGAATAAATGATCAAACATGAATTTCCTGGACGTTAGATGAGTAGGAAATCTTGATAAAATAGTGACATGACAAACCACGATATGGCCTCTTCAGGTGTCATGATATTCTGCGCAAGCTCAACACCATTAGTCAAAACCTGTTTAATAACCTCCACGCGACTGAGGAAAAGCGTTAACAAAGCAATCCCGGCCTAGACAGACAGCTGAATAACGATGGATAATGATTTTTCGAGACAACGTACCCCCGACTGTGCAACTCGGACGATGTTTGTGCGATCCAACAGAAGCCCAAGAAGGCCTGTGATTAATTTGAGTTCTGCTCTTGCGACGACAGGCAAAATACTGTGTAAGACCCCTAATAAGAATGATTCCGATTGTCGTTCAGCTTCAGCACGTTCTTCTGTATCCTGGATGGAATCAAGTAGATGCGCATTCTGTACCACGTCCAGCTGATCGAAGCAAGCAACGAGAAGCGTCAGAAGGGTGTACATCCTCTCATGGCTCAGGTGTCGGGTGGCCCTAGGAAGAATCTTTTTGCCTTTGCTAGGAACGAGAAGAGAAATGAAGGGATGTGGATTGCTGGTGGAGACGGTGAAAGGCTGCTCTCTCAAAACGAGGCTACTGCATACCTAGTTTCGAGGGGTTCCATGACTTTCAAACCATTCCAAAGCTGGTCCACACTAGCGTCATACTCTGATTTCCTAGACAATGGTTAAAAATGGCATGATAGCCGATAAAAACACTGACCAGTGAGTAAGGATTTCTGTACTGTCTTCGGGAGAAGGTTCGCCTCGTTTGATGTTCTCTGTTGCCAAAACAGAATCGTAAAGGCTCTCGACGGCTACCAAGATCTGGCGATGAGAGAGAGGTTGTTTGCGAATAAGACCGTCCGTCTATGAATGATATTAGAGGGGCTGAAACACTGTACATACAAAGGGCTTCAATACTTACATCGCCGGCATTGCCTAGAGCCTCGCGTCCCAGTTTAGCGGCTTCCTGCGCAGCACCTTCCTTAGATTTTTGGACACTGTCTTTACCGATGTGCGCATGTGATAAGGTTGGGGAACCACTGGGGGTCGCAGCGTCGACTTGAAGCAACTGCCGAGGCGCAGCCTTATAACTTCGCCCGGAAGTCTTGCCGAGAGCACCTTGCAGGCTGTGAAGAGCTTCAGAGTAGTAGCGATTCAGTCACAATGTTCAATTAGGCGGAAACCAACGTACAGTGAAGAACCTTCTCCTCTTCTCTCTTTCGTGCATTACTTACGATCCGTTCAACTTGCTGTTCCATACGAAGCATAGCATTGGGTCGTCTGCTGCCGGGCTTCTGCGATAGACCAAGACCTACACCACCACCCGAGTTAAACTTGAGTACACGATCGTCTTGAGCCTGTATTCCCATACGAGATCGCAGAATGGCGCCGTAGACTTGGGCATAAAAGTCGTCTGCATATGGATCTTGCGTAACGAGTTGAGAGACTTGTATTCTGGTAATGAAATCTTTGTCTGATTGTGTCATGAGGTCATTGTACCGCGCCTACAATCACGATGAGATATGTACTGTAAATCTGGGTGAAGCAACGTACCATGTGAGCAATTTTGGCGGCTTTTCTCCTCCTTTTCTCCTCCATCTTCTCAGCCTCGACGATCTTGCGCATCGCCTCGTTCCGTAGAGCCTCCTGTTCTGCCGGAGAGGATGCATGCAGTTCTCGTATAATGTCCGTTTGTGCGAGCTCTGGAATCAAACGTTGTGGTAACATTTGGATATTCTGAGGCAAATACGGCAAGCCTTCCTGAAGCGGAACAACAAAGTTGTTCCCGACAGCAGGGGATCGGGAGCGCTGACGCCGATTTTGTTTTTGCTGCAATTGTTGCTGCTGAAGAAGCAGATGAGCCTGTAATTCAGTAGGAATGGGCCCAGAGGGATGTCGGCGGTGAACAAACTGATTCGGAGTACGACTCTGCTGTGCTCGCGCAACCATTTGACGTTCCATTTCTTCGTAGCGCAATTGCTCCTGGAGCTCTGACAAACGCTGCTGTTGTTCTTGCTGTTGTTGCAAAAGTAACAGCTGACGTTGATGCTCGAGAAACCGGGGCGAAGGGGAAACACCAGGAAGCATTCGCGGAGGGGGTGTACGCTGAAGCTGCTGCTGAAGTGCCCTTTGCTGCAGCTGATGTTGCTGTTCCTGATATTGGAGGATCTGCTGGCGTTCGTATTCCCGTTCTTGCTGCTGCAACAGCTGCTGACGGTCACGTTCACGCTGAAGCTGAAGCAAATGCAAAGCTTCCTCTTGTTGTTGCAGGAGAAGTTGCTGCTGTTCAAGCTGTCGCTGGCGAGATTGCTGGGCGGTCGCGCGCATCTCAGCTTCGATTTCCTGGAGGGTCTTGATTCCCGGTTTCACGGTGTTGTGCCCTGCGGGCAGATGATTGAGAGAAGGGGAATGACCTCCATCGAAGGGCGAAAATCCGGAGGTCGCTGGTGATGGACGACGAAGTTCGTTGATGGAGCGGCCAGCGCCGTTATTTCGAGGAAGAACAGAAAAGGGGGACCTGTCATCCCATATCGCTTCCAAAGAATTGGTTGTCGACCGGGCTACGAGAGGAATGAGACGGTCAGGAGTGACTCAAGCGAGCCAAATATTCGTACGGGGTTGGAGTGGCCCAGATGGAGCAGGCTGAGATGACTCTGAAACCTGCACCTTTACTGGAGGTTGCACTTTAGGTACTTGAATCGGTTTGATAGGTTCCGGAAAGGCAGGTGTAGAGAAATCGAAGTCCTTGCCTGGATCAACAGATATCAGGTGGAGTCAGGAGACGAAATAGAAATATTTGCATACCAACAACGACATCGTCACCGAACGTCTCGTCGTTCAATTCATCACGACCCTCTTGAAGCAGGTCACCTAAGCCGTCATAACCCTCCTCACCCCAGGTATATACAGCAACGTCTGAATCTTCAGAAGGGAGCGTAGCAGAATCCTTGAAGTTGAGCTTTTCCTGTTCTAGATCGTGTTGCTCAAAACCAAAGAAAGACATGAGAGCATTAGAGAGGGAGATAATAGAAACAGAACGAGCGCGATTACTTCTTGTAACCTTCTAATATACATCTCACGCCCTAGTCATACAAGTACAATCACAACAATACAACGCGTCCTAGGTCCCGCGCCTCCTGTGCACAGTTTCTAAAAAGTCTAGCAACGTGCTCGCGCTCCATGCCTGCGTATTACACGAATCTGCACAGTATTGACCGTTTTCGTTTGTAAGCTCTGGAATCCCTGCCCACGGGTCATTCTGAATGTGCTGCCGAGGCCCTAAAAGTATCCTGTACAGATGATGTAACGTCATTTTCTTCTCCTGTCCTCATGGTCAGCGGAAAGCTAAAATGTTCGTGCCAAATCGAACTAACCTCCTCGCTCGCTCCCATGGTTGCAAAATGAAGATACGCGCGTAAAAAGTAGCCCAAAGGCCATCCCCACTCAGGGCCCTGAAGCAATCATCAATAGATGTCACAAGCGTAGTGAAGAATGACACGTACATTGTGGTAATTCAGACCCTTTGCAATAGCGGGGTCTGTCGAGTCATTGGAGTTATCATAGTTGGGGCGGTACTGGAGGTCGATCGGGTCCAATGTCTTCATCCCAAGGGGACCACGGAGGACTTCGTCAGTGAGCTTTAGAGCGCCAAGCGCCCGCTTCGGATCAAATAACTCTGGCGCAACTGTCATGGCAATTGGGAAGTTGGGTCGGAACTGGTAATCGGACCATTCTCTACCCGACCCAGAACCATAAACATCCTTATAAATGCCCCTGCGGTTCACCAGCGATGAATTGATGACATATTTGGCATCATCCAAAGGGTCTGATCAAACAAAAATTCTTGAGTGGTCCAGCGATGATGAAGATGAACATACCCAAAGGTATGTAGTAATACTTCTCAAATGATGTCTTGATCAGACTAGCCCATTCCTTGTACGTGACAAATTTCTTCTGACCGGCAACTGGGGTGGCAGACATCAGAATGTGCTGTGAACTGAATATATTCAACTCACTCATTGCATTAACACCTTTAAAGGGGAATTTTCCTGTCGCAGACAGACCATCAAGCCATGTCAGAGTGCTCTTGAGCAGCCCGGTTATCTCGACAGGAGCGCCATCCCGAGGTGTTCCCGGTACGCCCTTTGTGCCTGCTTTCTGCGACTCTCCCATTTTGTCCATCCAAGTTCCACAGTTGTATTCGTTCCCACCGAAGACGAAACCCGTTTTCCAATCTACTCGGATATCAATATTAAAACCTGTATCGTTCATCTGCATATCAAGATTTGGTCCAGCGTTGTATTCCCTAAAACGAATGCCATCCGCATGACGCTGTAATATCTCCTGGATGATTTCTGCCACAGTACTCGAATAAGCGTATGCACGTAAATCATCCCAGGGAACCCAGGTATCGTCCTTAGGGAAACGTCTCTTTACAGGCTCGGAGAGAAGAGAAAGCCCGTCAGGAGCGCTTGAAACGTAATCTTGAATGTTTTGCAACATCCACCAAGGTGAGTCCCGGGAGTTATATCTAAAATCTCCTCAGTCATATATACGATGGGAACTATTTTCAAATACATACCGCGGGTTCCGTACGGAATCCAATAGGTTAGGTATCAACCCGTGTTTCAGCGTCGAAGCGAATGCAAGGATGTGCTTCTTGGCACCTTCGAAATTTCCGGTCGTCAAAAAAAGTCCTCTGAGTGAAATGAAGACATCACGTCCCCAACACCTCGCCCAGCCTGCTGCAAAGTGCGGAAGACCTGCAGCTAGAGATGGCGTTGTTACACCAGGATTAAGAGACGCCGATTTCACCAAACCATGCAATTGGACTGCGCAAAGCGCCAGATCATGCGTGAATGAATGTCCAGAAACTACAAATTCGGAACATTGCTCGATGACGGCGCGACGGGCGGCTTTGTAAGCCGTAGACACGACCAACGCGAAGTACTTGGGTCGCATGAAGTTAGGTACACCCTTGGAGACACGGTCCAGACGTTCTTTAAGCCACTGAGCGGGCTTTGCAAGATTCGGCAAGTTCTCTACTTGACTGAGATACACAATGATCAACAGAAAGGGTACGAATGAATAAAAAGTAACGTACTGATTGAGGCGTTCATGAACGTAGTCCAGAGCCCAGCTACCTTCCCTCAAGTGAGCGCACAAAGGATGTCCGAGGTCATTATACCTCATGATGTGGCGCAACGGGTGCATCCAGCCTTCCAATCCACAGTAAGCCAGTTTCCCAAGAGCTGGTACGTCGTACACGCCAAACTTGCCATCGGTGGCGTCTCGCTCTTCTCCATCTGCGCGATGGAGAATGACGCTGAGATCAACGAGATCGAGTGTGTCGAAGACTTCCTGTATTCCTTGGGAGCAGAATTCATCAAGTGAGGCATCGAAATTTTGCAGCTGAGTTTCGAAAATCATGATGCTGCCCGGTGGGAAGTATTCCGGGACGATGATCTCGGCATAGGGACCCTCATAATCTAAGCCCTGTGGAACAACAACAGGTGCCATCTCTACAAGTTCCGCGGGCATCCCTTGCAGAGAAGTCGCAGTCTTTGGCACTCCATATGATGATATCTTAATATTGGCGCCGAGAATGAACTTGGCACGAGTTCGTCGTAATTTGATAGGATTGACTGGAACAGAAAGATGAGAGGCATGCTAAACAGCGGAAAATTACACAAACGTACTGAAACCACGATCTTTGGATCCTTTCGAAAACGCAGTGTGAGCTACTAATATGTATCCTTTTTGTGTACTTGGTTGCACCCGATGGACAACAATGTACTAGAAAAAAAGGAATGTCAGGGACGAAAACCGCAAAACCATAGACATACATCATTCTCCTGGTGGACATGTCCTTCCTCAAAGCCACCAAGGACCATCTCCAGATGCAAGTGGTTCAGAACTCTTTTGATTTTGGCTATTCCACTGCGTTCCCCAAGGCCCGTCACATCGTACAGCCGCTTCTCAGAAACTAAATTCAGGAGCTTGGGGTAAAGATCATCAAATCCTTTCACCGAACCTACGGCACTGTAGCTGAATGTGACCAGTGCACCAGTGGAAAGTGCATCCTCTGCTGAACGTTTGTCGAGAAGGGATTCATTGTCGTGCGTTAAGTCATAGAAGAGCGCATGAGGAAGAGCGCCGTTTAGTGGGCTGACTACGCAAGGCCGCACAGGGCCTTTTCCAGTGGGAGACGGAAGCTCTTCATGGCTCGTCATACAGGCACTGTCCATGGATCCTTGAGAAAGATCAGATTTTTGTTTGTATTATGAGAATAAATCGACGGACCGATAGGTTTTCCTACTCCGTATCGATATATTAATCTTGACAGTTCCTTAGGGTCGAATGCATTGCCACTTTCTCTGATCAAACTATTGATCCCAAGTTCACGAACGAAAACCAGATCCATGTCTTCACTACCAGTAAAAAGTTCGGCGCATACATACAAGTCAGGTCGTACGACTCGCGCTGCGTCGAGCATCACAGTGCCCACTTCTAAAGGCGTAGAATGGCAATTGTCGATACGAAATCCATCGAAAATACGTGCAAGAGAAGTAACGTAGGTTATCATGTGATCCCATAGCCAAGGATTAGCCGAAGGAGAAGAGCCGTATCGCAGTTTGACACAGTCTCCCCAGACAATAACTTCGCGCCTGAAATAAGCTTTGGATGGTAAAAGAGCAAAATTTTGAAGAGGATCAGCATTCCAAATCCAGCCATTGTTGGCAAGAGAGTAGACAAGAGGGTCAGCCTTTGAGTCCGGAGCCAAACGAGTGAAGTATGTCTCGACAAGGGGATTTCTAAAAGAAATGGTATTAGAAAACATGGAGACTAGCGAACCCAATCTCCGCTTACGATCTCGTGATTTTACTTAGTTTTGGACCATTATCATCTAGCCTCGCGTACCGAATCCGATTTTTGATATTGTCCATCGCCGCTCGAGTGTCGTCTTTCCATTCTTCGTATAATGGAACGTTGATCACGTCAACAACCTGCATCCAAGAGTCTGCAAGGGCATTGTAATCATTGATATCCATAAAAGCCGATTTTACCATCCCAGCAGAGACCACTGCATCAGTCTGGACACAGAATCTCGATGAGAAAGTATTGAGGCCCTTAATAATACCCCTGGACCTAGCGATATGGGCGAGCTCTGCTACAGATTTCCCAGCAACGTCCGGGCCTGACCAGGGTACATACTTGCCGGAGGTGAGAGCGTCCCTTACAGCTTGTCTTTCGCGTGAGGTGTCAAGAACATAGTATTGCCATAGATTTAATCCTTCAGTCACGGAGCTGAATGCGTCAAGAAGGGTAGTAATGTCTGCCTCAGAATTGACAAATGTGGGGAGTCCTTTTGTTTCGAGATTATCAGAGAATTCGATCATGGCAGTGTCGAGTTCGAGAGCAGGCGTTAAATGAGGGGAATTGGCGGGACTAAAACCTTTATACAAAGAAATTTATCAGTCGTATCGTTTCTTTCAATCAAGAAAATACGAACCCGCTTCAGGATGTTCAATCAGCCATGGACTATTGTTTGCGGTGTGATTGAGGACGACATCGGTCAATGCTAGCAAACCATATTCTTCTCTTGCGACATTTAGGACTTGTTCAATCTTGCCGGGATCGGTACTAACGGCAGGATCAAACTTCAACTGATTTCGGAGGGAGTATGGGCTTCCGCTCTCGCCCCGCTCCTGCAAAGGCGTCCAATGCAACATGGTGTATCCACGCTGGGAAGCTTCTTCAAAGTGTTTCCGCCATTGAACGATGGGGCCCATCCACTTAGATACGACAGTCAGAATTGCGAGGCCGTTGAGCGGCAGGTTGACATATCTGTCCTTGCTCACGATCGCACCACTATCATTGGGGGACAGAGGCTTCAATGTTTTGGAGTCCAATATAGGACTGCGAGCTTTGATTCTGAGATGAGGATCGATGTTGAAAAAACCTTCGCGACCCTTGGTTCGCCGGCCGGGCGTATCGCTATCATATTCGACCCAGTAGACAAATGCGCCCGCGTGCGATATGGGAAGATCAACATGAATAGGCTTTGAGTAGTCTGTGGGAAGCCTGTATGTTGCATGTCAGAGTACATCTACGCGGAAAAGATCGCGAAAGACGCGTACTTTCTCTCGGCAAAGCGATCGCGTCCAAAGATTCCACCGTCAAGGGGGAAATTGGTTTTGAAGACGCCATTTCTAGCAGCGGGAGTACCCGCATCAATCGAAACACGGAGAATGTATGGAACATATGCAGGGGGAAGACGTATGTACTAGGGATGGTTCAGCATCGATCGATACACGTAAAATTAGAGTCGTACGCACTGAGCAGTCTTTGTGTGGGCCACCATCTGTGTCAAGGCGGAGCTCGTATACACAAATTGGGGCATCTCCTGGTCGAATCTGAGATTGGAAAAACTCTATCCCCTCGTCGGCAGGAGTCTTGGGAGTCGTCGGGGTTGTTGGGTGATTGGAACTTGCAGTAAACACTGGTGGGATCACAACTGAAGTCAGCTTTGGCTGTTGCAAGTTCTGCTTTCTGTGCTTCGCCATCGTCAACAACAGCGAGCAGATAGAATACAATGGGGGTTGGAATTCAAGCCTATATCAATCAGGCAAGTATCGTTGCATACAAGTGTGACGTCACTAATCATGATGAGGTAATATCACAAGATAGAATATTAGAATGTCAACCCTCAGATTCTAGTATGTTCATGCTAAAAAGAGGAGAAACATAGTAAGAAGAGTCTAGTAGATTATCATTACGCAGCTGCCCAGCACCAGCACACTAGGACAACAAAATTAGTGACCCAGTCCCCGCCATATCCTCAATCCGTCCGAATAATTGCCTCTGTAAGGGTTCTGGTCAAAAATTTTCTACACGCAACTGAATGAACGATAACGAACTGAAGAACTCATATGATAGCCAGCAAAGTGCCGTACTGGGCATGATGGACAATACTCGCGGTGTTAGACCCCGCCCAAAACCCTTCACGCCGTCCCTTCTCCATATAACGCGGAATGCGTCCGTCATTCCTCTGCAATTCCGAATGTCCGAGTCTGCAGAGGTCCCGCGAGTCTGTAGAATTGTTTTTGCTACGTCCAGCGGAGTCGTCACAGCAGCTGCAACAGCTCCGGCGACCGCACCTGAAATGATATGTGTTGTCGGTGAGTACTGGTGTGAAGGGTTCATAAACCGTTTAAGCTGTTCATAAACAGTGAATTGAATCGCGTTGAACGGTATTGAGATGGCCAACGTTGTTGGGTAAGATACGTAGAAGGCTGTGATACCTTCATTACGGAAGACCGTCCGTGCACAGGTAAACACAGAACGAAATTCGGACTTGTGCAGCTGCATCCGTTGTTTGACAACTGGAGTTTGGAAATAAACGCAATAACAATGATTGATATGCCATATTGCATGGAGAATTCTACACACCGTCAAAAGGATTCATGAGAGCATCACTAGCAATAGTCGCTGAAGCACCCGCGAGGGCTACAGGGAACAAAAGTCGGCGCGCAAAAAAAGGATAAAAAAGGTGACACACATGTAGCAACCCACTGATTACCCGCTTCGTTTCCCCCTGCCAGTTCCTTGACAGCTTCTAATGTTCCAAAGTGTACCGCATGAGCAGGACCGGCTCCCAATACAACGGACGACACTCCACGCCATAACGCTCTCAATCCCTCTGTCGATGAAATCCTTGAAAAAGCGTTCCCAACACTGCTATACACGGCCACAGGAGATGTTGCAAAGACTTGCATCCGCGTCTATCAAAAGTTCTCAACATCGACAGGAGGAGCTTGAGGACTCAAAAACCAACTTTAATACTGTCAACAGGGTACATAACTGCATGTTCAGATATACCGGCCTGTGAACAAAATTCAAGTAAGACCCTACGAATAACCGGCCCTCCCTCCAGAATTTCAAACACTCACCAGGGCCCCAGCTAGCATATTTACCTACAAAAAATAGGTTACGGATTTTCACAATCAGTCAGCAATGAACGTACCGCAAACCCCGCATTAGCTGGCAAGGCTTCATAATCTATTTCTTCAGCCATGAGCACGACCCGTTGATACCACTAACTTAGAGGACCGAGAAGATGCCCGCACAGCCTAGCGAGGTGACTATTTTTTGTGAGTAAAGACGAAAAAAGGTATAGGTACGTAGAGTGGACGGCGATTGCCCAGATAGCCGAGTGCCTGATTTTTTTACAACATCAAACAAACTTTCCTCCACCATGGCATGGCTTACTACATTCAATTGCCTACTAGTATGTAACCACCTGTGAACACAGCCAAAAGAACAGCTCGGAAACAGCTATGAATCAATTATCGCCAACAAAAAGCAATGCCAATCAAGGAGTCTGCGATATCAGGATCCTCTCCCGGTATCAATCCGGTATACATACCATGCTGCGTTCTCTACTACCTTGTATGTAATCCCTGCATCCCGATGCTTGGAAATCTCTAGATATACCTCTGTGTACCCCAGGCTTATTGAGCCATGCAGCGAACACACATGCACCCCGAATACGGGGATCGTATAGGTAATTAATTATAATCTAAACACCAGTAGGGATGAACGGTGACCGGTGTGATCCAGAGCACGAAAGAGAAATGTCGATCTGATATATAAATGCAGTGTAGAGCAGTGTAGAACGAGGCAGGGAGTACAAATTGATCGCTGATTGCGCTTCACAACTTCAAGTCACGAATCATTCAATTCATTGCATCTACAAGTACGAGAGTCCAAGCTAAAGTGGCCTAGCGTGGAAAACCTTAGACATGCTGGAGTTGAGCATTGGACACAAAATGAGATCCTCCCGCACATCGATATCCTGAATCTGTTTTGATCCAACGATAACCTGCCACACATTGTCCCATGTCACGAAGTGCCTTTTGCACTCTTTCTTCCTTCTCTCTCTTTTTCCTCCTTTGCTCCTCCTCAAGCCTACGTTTCTCTTCAAGTCTCCATTTCTCGTGCTCGGCAGCAAGTTCTTTGAGACGCGCAGCTTCTCGTAAACGTTTCAACTCTTGACGCTCCGCTTCGTCTTTCGCAGCAACACGTTCGAGCTCCTCAGCAAGGGCTTTCTCCATCTGCGCAATTTCAGTTTGTTTTTCGATCTCCTTCTTCAGTTCCTCTGCTGCTTCCTGCTCTTTCCTTTCTCTATCGCGTTCTGCTTTTTTGCATGCTTCCAGACGATTCCATTCTGAATCTGACACCCCAGGATCACGTTTGTCGAAGGTTGCAGGTGCGTGGTCTCCTGCGTCAATATCCCGAGCAGGCGTTTTTTCAGCTTCCGCCATTTTCTGAGCGGGCCGTGTAGCAATTGGATGGGGATCCTGTAAGGGTGGAAGCTGACGTTCATGCGTTTCAACTTGCCTACGCGGGGTTACCGCGCTTCTTCTTTGCTGATCCTGCAACATATTCTCTACGCAGCGAATAGCATCCTCGACCGATAGTCTGATCGGTGCATCATCAGCTTGGTCGGAGTCTGATAGAAAAGCAACCTGTATCATCTTTTTCGAGAGTTGGATCATATCCCGTGCATTTCCCCAGGTCGGAAGAGCTGATGTCTCCAAGATGAGGCTCGACATATGACGATATACATAAGATGACGAGTCGCTTATCTCAGGAAGCTGGACCATTTTTTTTGCAAGCTCTCGCTGCAAGATCTCAATACAACGTGCCGGCTCAATGTTGCGAAAGAGAATCTCCTCTGGGAAACGACTAGCCAATCCGGAGTTGACAGAAAGAAGGTCATTCATGTCTTGGTCATACCCGGCTAGGATAACGATGATTTTGGATTTAAACTTGTCCAATGTCAGGTCGGCGACGAGTTCATCAACAGCTTCTTTGGCGAAGTGACCCTCACCCAACCTATAAGCCTCGTCAACGAATAAGACCCTGCCCAATGCCTTTTCAAGCAACTTCTTGGTTTTTGGACCAGTTTCCCCTACGTAGCGACCTACAAGGTCGGAAGCAGAACACTCGATGACCTCTGGTGAGGATAACAAGCCCATGTCGTAATATACTTGCCCCATTTTTCGAGCGATTGTAGTTTTGCCAGTTCCTGCATTCAATCAGATAGCTACTCAGCAAGACGTTCATGTCAGCCCACCTGGAGGGCCTTTGAAGACAAAATTGGTGGGAATTTGACTTTGGTCGTCGACATTTCTACTCTTCAACTTCACAGAAAGACGCTGATAACCTTCTAATTGCTCAACGATCCTCTCGCACCCGACGACATCTTCGAATAGCTTGGAAAGATTGGATATTGCACGTGTGGCTCGGTCGTAGTTGAGATCAAAATCTTGGCTCTCGAAGACGATGTCGGAGAAACCTCCTTTTGTTTTCGAAGCTCGGGCCTGATAATTCTGTTTGGCTTTTGTGATGAGATTTTCGACTTCTCCGCCATTACCAAAATTTGGACGGTTTCGAAGCCGGCCTAGAATTTCGATCGCGACTTTTTTAGCAGCATCGGTGGCGGAAAGATCCTGTGCCTTGAGTTTTGAGTTGAGGATTTCAAGAAGTTGTTCATCGTTGAAATCTTCAAAGTTGAATGCATCCTCGATGGCAAATCGCCGTGATAATCCCGGATTGACATTCTTAGTTTGAAAAATGTTAATGATAGCACATGAGCTGATATAATTCGCCGACCTGGAACATCTCGAGCATTTGGTCTTTGTAGCCCAGGAGAAGGACACATCTGTCATCCCCCGGGACGCTCTGGATTTCTGCGACGAGAGTGTCGATGACCGCGGTCTTATAAGGATCGTTATTTTTCTCAGCCCCACCCGAACCGCCGTACAGCATATACGCCTATCAAGAGTCATTTATTTCATAAGCAGGTAATGCAGGACGGCAACATACTTCGTCAATGATGAGGACTTTCCCAACTGAGGTCGCGAGGATGGCTTTGGTTCTGGATTCAGACTCGCCTAAGACAGAGCCTATGAAATCGGAAGGGTTCTTCACCATGACTATATACAGGATCAAAATGGCTAGCAAACATAGGGTCAAGCTAACAAGCTCACCTTCTCCATTACTAAGAAGACCGAGATCTGCCAAAATCTGGCCATAGAGCGTAGCAACTGTTGTCTTCCCTGTTCCTGGTGAGCCTATGAACACTCGATTCAGAGAAACGTCGAGAGGAATGCGTTCGTGAAGTTCGCGTTGGTAATTTTGGTCAACAAGAGTGATCAAGTTGTCGATGGACTCCTTGACGGCTTTCAGTCCAGTAAGACCTTGAAGTTTCTTTAATGCAGTACTTTCAGACCTTGCCTTGGAAGGATCGGGGCCAATGAGGTCGGAGCCAGAAATGAAGTAGTCATCGGGGTATCGACCTTGCCTGCGTTCATCTTGGATTCGTCTCGCCTGACGCCGCGTGACTTGATCGAACATGTTCTGTAAAGCGCGAGCGTTGCCAAAACCCGCTTTTCCCCGGCCTTTACCCAATCGTCGGATCGCTATGCAAGCATAAAGGCCGTCAAGGCCGCCTTCCACCTTCCCTTGTCCCGAAAAGTGGGATTCAACCTGTTTTATGAGCATATGTAGGAGTTCGGCATTGGAATAGTCATCAAACTGGAGCTGGAATGGTACACGGCTGACTAGACCAGGATTATGCTCGAAGAAAGTCTCCATCTCTTTACGATAACCAGCAAAAATGAAGACAATAGTTCCAATGTTGTTTTCCATTTCTGCAAGAAGAAAGTCGAGAACTTGTTTGCCTTGAAAGCTGTGCGCATTCGTCAACTGATAGGCCTCGTCAACAAACACGGTGCCACCACCAGCATTTATGACTTCCTCCAAGTGCTTTTTAGCCCCAGCCACACCCTCATTGGCAAGACGAGCGCCGGTTGTTTCGACCCATGCATTACCCGGGAGTACCTGAAGCGAGGCCAATAACTTGCCGTAGGATCGAGCAACTGTAGTTTTACCTATGAATTTTTGAAAACGTCAGTAACAGTAAGAAGGAAGTCTGCAGTCACAATCACCAGTTCCAGGATTGCCGAGCAGAACAATATTAAACCTTTCGCGTTTGAAGGAAGTCCCTTGTCGCTTCTTCGTCTCGATAACGGCTTTGATCGCCAGCACTTGTTCCTTCACCCGTTCGAGTCCGGTCATAGCCATGATAGAATCGATTTCGGGACTTAGAGCACCTTCTACATCCTTCTGACGTTGCCACTCCAATTCTGACGACGAAGGAGGTAATGGTTTCAGACCAGAACCAACAGGTGGCTGGTTTATTTCGGATGCTGCTTTTGACTCTGAAGAATTCGCAGCTATTGAATTTATATGAGACTATGGCATATATAAATAGGAACGACAGACCCTGTGGCAATTTTTCTTGGCTATTGCTTGAGGACCCGGATCCAAACACTGTTGGCAAAGATGAAGACTGTATAAACGAGGATATTGACTGAAGCGGGGCCAAGAGGTTTGTGATGATCGATAGATTATCGGCACGAGACTTTATTGCTTTCAAGTCATTTTCTTTCTGTTGGATTGCGTTCGCCCTTTCTTCGGCTGCGCGACTCTCGGTTATTCGTTGCTCTTCCTGTGCGATGGCCTCGTCCAATTGAGCCAATTTACGAGCATGTGCAACTTGATCCGCTTCCCGTTTCTGCTGTTGTTCATAGTCCTTTTGACGTTTCTTTTCCGCCGCTTTCGCCTCTCGTTCACATTTTGCACATGTAGGTGGTCCGTTCTCATGGCACTTCCAGGTCTGTCGATGTCCGTTGGGACAGTGAGCGAACATGACGTACTCGCAAGGCATCTTGGAATGATCAGATAACTGGTGGCATTTGGATTGACAGCTATGCTGGCCGCAGTTCAGCATCGTGCGACTAGGTATTCTGAATGAGCAAGATCACACTATATCAACGCTCCACACAACATACCAGGGTTCTATGCATCCACCGTCCGGGCAATGTAGCTCAAAATCTTCTGGATTGCTCAAGATGGCTGTCCGGTTAGGATGTTGCTCACAACGGACGGGCATCCCCTGGTAGATATGTTTTCCATCCTTGAGTAGTCTGAAGAGACGTGTCCAGAGACTGCCACCTTTTTTAGATTTTTCAAAGGTTCGCAGGTTGCCAATCATAATGAGAGCATTGCGGGCTCGAGATAACAGAACATTCAGTCGTTCTGGGGAAAACATGAAGCCAATGTCATTGTTCGCGTTGCTTCGCGTCAACGAGACAATGACAACGTCGCTTTCCTCGCCTTGATAGTTGTCTAGCACGGATAGTCAAACAGCCAAAGCATGAAAATCAAATCTGACAAACCTATCGTGGCCAAACGTATCTGTCGTTTGCCGACCGCAGCGGTTGCCGCAGGAACGAGTCCAGCTTTAACCAAGTCGAAGGAGTCTAGATCATTGAGGACTGGATCATTGTTTGATTTCCTCAAAGCCTGTCGAAGCTGCTGGAGTTGACCAAGGTAAGGAGTGAGGATAACGACCTGAGCTGTCCCGTAACCTTGTTGTGCAAGGTACTTGATAATCTTGATGACCATTTCAACCTCATAGGAGTTTTGCTTGGAAGAAGTTGATCCACCGTCCCTTTGGTCAGTGAGCCGATAATCAATATCTTCCGGATGGTCATGATCGATGAAAACTATGTTATCCTGGACGCCACGCAGGTTTGGGCGATTCTTCGTGTTTGCAGAATCAACAAGCTCTGGATACGTCAGTTCTCTGATAAGGGAAGATATTTCGGGACGCATGCGATGTTGCTCGGTGAGTTTAGCATGCGGATAACCTTTAAGGATGAGGCGTTCAAACAGGGACATATTGAGATCATATCCCTCTTCTTTTTCCACGGTAAGTTCGTACTTGTTGACTTTAGGACGAAGTTGCCTGACCCAGAAAGACTGAGTGATAAAACAGTAGAGATGACTAGAACGTACTTGTGGTCTCCTATCAAGATCAGTTGCGACGTCTGGGGCGCTAAAGATGTTAGGACATGACTTTCGAGAATTTCTCCCGCCTCTTCGACAAGGAGTATGTCGGGTTTGGCGGCTTGAATATTGTCGCTGTATTTCGCAGCAGCGGTTGTTGTGCATCCGATTATCCGTTTTGACCGTAAGATCTCTGTATCTTTCTCGGCCCAGTAACCCGTCAATTGATCCTGGCATCTGTTGTAAGCGGCGGCAATACGATACATGCCATCGATTTGTTCTTGATAAATGGCGTTTGTCCAGGAATCCATGTGTTCCTTGCGAGATTTGGGTGGCATTGACCATACATCCGCTGCTTGTCGAACGAAGGGGTGATCCCGGAAGATTCCCGGGTCCCTACCAGCGCCCCATTCACGGAGTAGATAGAAATCATCTATTGCCTTTCCCTTTTTTCCGACAAAGGTTGAACCGTCAGAGGCGCGGGGAACCTTGAAAGCAATGTGAAATTTTTCTTGTTCAAATTCTAGGTATTCCATCATGTCTTTGTTTGATATATTCGAAGAAATGTATGTCTTGAATCGCTTTTCGAAATCTTGACAGTAGATTTCAGCGCTAGCCTTGGCTGTATCTATCAAAGCCCAGCCGGCTTTTTCGCGTCTGAAGGTCGATTTCTGCTTTCGCAGGGTCAGTGGTTCGGTACGAGAAGTCGATTTGCTACCCAGCCGAACGATGCTGGATTCTGGTATGCCAATGTCCAAGAAGCCCGTGAGGATGTCGTCTAGGGCGTGGTTTGTGTAACACACGACAAGTATGGTCTGCTGAGTGAAATCATGCAGTGCTTTTCCGATGAGCGAACCAATGAACGATTTACCGGTCCCTATCATACTTGCCAGTCAGTGGTGTTACATTGTAAAGAAGCAAAAATTTCATACCGGGTGGGCCTTGGATTAGGGATACACTTTGGGTGATGCCAGAGAGAAAAGACGCCGCTTGGGATTTGTCCAGTTTGATACTCTTCTGCATCTTGAGAAGATGCTTGATGTCCGTGGTGGGCCTGCATCGCAGGGTATCTGCAAGCATCTCGAGGGCCCGATCTAGGGGTAAAGAGTCCACAGGAAGCTTAGGGCTCCACAGCATCAGCTCTCGAGAAAGTTGCAACGTATTCATCTGCTGAAGGCTTTTCAAGATGGGCTCGTAGGCGAAGACTGCGGTGTCAATCTGAATGAGCTTGGTGTTGCGGCCTGTTTTGAGTTTGAGAAGAGTCTTGCTAACGGCGGCCTCTCCTTCGATCTGGAGGACGATTATGGGAGGCTTCTTGGCTAGAAGGTCCTCGTCTCTATTGAGGGTTGGAAAGGCTACAATCTCCTCATCAACCATCAGACAACCCATGGACTGATGCCTGAAAAAGTTCTTATTTTCAGACAAATACTTCTTTCGGTTCTTCTCCTTGTTCCACTGCGAATGAGGAAGATCATGCGGACATTGGAAAACCATTCCCCATTTGACTCTTCTGGTGTCGGGACCAAAGTGGAGATCCTGAAGGACCAATTGTTTGAGGGTCATTCCTCTATGATGGCCCTTCTTTTTTCCAAAGGCGATTTGAAGTTCCTCCTTCATCTCGTAGAGCATATCTTCGCGTAATAGGCGGAACTGATTGTCGATGTGAGTGGCGAAACGAGTGGACTCATCATCAGCTGCAACAGATGCACTGTGTCTGTAGAACGGGCGTTCCGTTGACGTAATCTCGTCTGCAGTGGGGAGGATGGCGATGTCACGGAAATTCTCGAAATCGTTATCATGACGGCCGCCCGGGCCAGGATCTCCGGGGACGACTGTGCCGATACTGCATGTTTCCAAGATATGTTTGATCTTCTGTGCATAAGTACGGATCGGATTCTCTGGCGATGCCAGAAGAGTATGCAGGACAGTCGTGGCCTGGGTTCGATAGATTGTAGATTGTGAATTGGGCAAGGAGACAAGATGGTGGAGGAGCCAAGCAAATGCGATTCTAGCGCTGCTTTCTAGCAAACCAGAGGTGAATGCCTGACGAAAAGCATCCCAAAAGATGGGCGGATGGACGATTTTGGCGACAACTGCATCGAGGAATGAGCCAGAACCAATGTCTTTGAGCTCTGGGGACGAAAGAAAATGCAAGAGCTGGGCGGCAGATGAGTTGAGAAAGTCGGGCGTAAGGAGGAAACGCATCGCAGCTTGGACAGAGTCAAGGCCGGCTTTACTGGCAATGAGGCTGTTCAAACACGAGGCACGATCTTCCTGAGTGCATATTGCCTCTATGAAGAGGGGGTTTTTGTTTGGAGTGAGAGGATCTTTTGCATTGATTATGGAATCGAGTGTTCTGCGGAGCCTTGCAGCTCGAGCGGGGTCCATGGTGGGCCAAGGCGGCAAGGCGGAGGCGTTTATATGCGCATACTAGCGCCCAGATAAGGTTCGGGGATGGCATGTTGCAAGCTCTGCACGCGATCAATTGTTTGTAATTGGCGCCAACATGACATCGCTGGCGACTGCGGGGTGCGACCCGATGAGCAAGTATGCGCATGTTCGTGCGCAGCTGACGGCAATGGGGCGGCAGCACAAGGCGCTGGACGAGGCAGAGACGGACGGGGTGTCGTGGGCGTTTGTGCAGCGGGTGGTGGGGCTGCTGGTGGACGAGGAGGAAGAGGGGCTGAAGACGCTGCTCGGGAGGACGTACGGGCTGGACGAGGCGGCAGTAAGTGAGCCAGTGGCGTGTTGGACGAGACTGACGGGCGCAGGTCGAGCAGAACGTGCTGGAGCTGATGCACCGACACCGGGACGACGTTGCAGGCGTGCCGCTGGGGCACCTGGCTGCGCGCCGGCCCATCTCGCGGCCGTCGTCGCGCAACTCGGGCCGCCTGCACGCCACGCGCCCTGACGCACCCAGCTCGGCGCCGTCGTCGCCGCTTGCCGGTGCCTTCCGCCGCCCGCTGGCGTCGCCGCTTGCGTCTGCGGCCGACTCGTCGCCCCAGCCGTCGCCCGTCCTCGCCCACATGCAGGCCACGCACGCCCACGCCCAGTTCACCGCCAGCCTCCCCGCCTCGCCGCTCTCCTCGCCCCGCCTCCTCAATGCAAGGGCGTCCGAGTTCAAGCCCATCCCGCGGCCCCTTTCTGCCGCGCCCTCTGCGCCCCCCTCCTATCTCCGCACCGACTCTCCTTCTCCTGATCTCTGGGCCCCCAGGGCCACCTCTAATCTTGCCATCGCTGCCCCTCTCATCGCCGACCACGACCCCTTTGCCCCCGCCGATCCCGACCCCTTTGCCCCCGCTTTCGTCTCCGTCTCCGACTATGACTCCATCCAGTGGACCTATCAAATGCCCCCCTACAACTTCACAGAGGACCCAGACCCCGACCCAGACGCACAGGCCCACCTGACCGATGGCATGACGCCCTTTGATGTCCTTTCCTCCGTCTTTGGCTCCACCCTTGCTCCCTCCGAGCTCGAGGAGGCCCTGGCCGTCAACGGCTACGACTTTGAGCACGCCATGGCCTGGCTCGTTGACCGCGGCCCCGTCTCCCAGTCCCCAAGCCAGGTCCGTATCCAGCCCATGGGCGGGAGAGTCACCCTCGTCTCCCGCGAAGCAATCCCCAACGCCCGTGGCCGCAGCACCTTTGCCCCTCGCTACAGCACCACCAATGGCACTGGTCGTGCACGCCCCGTCACCGGCGGAAACAGAGTATGCCGCTATTTCATGGCAGGAGAGTGCCTTCGTGCCGATTGCAGATTCAGGTCAGTTTTCACTTAAAGTCTACTTCTCTTCCGTCAACCACATTCCAGTCACGACCTCGAACGGGCCCTTTGTCGTTTCTGGCTACGCGGTACCTGCGCTAAACAGGAAAATTGCGAGTTTCTCCACCACCTCCCCAAGGATGTCGACATCTCCAGCCTCAATATCGCCATGGCCCGCGCCAACATCCACCCCGGCACAGGCCCTCTCACCCACTTGCAACAAAACAGCCCACCCAGTGACGAATTCCCCGTCCTTGGCTACGACACCGGCGTGGGAGCCGCCGCACGTGGACGACGTGCTGGCCCCTATACTGATCCCAGTCGAACGCGCTTCGCTGCTGCCGTCAAGAAGCCTGCTCCTGCACACCCCAACAATGGTGACCCAACAATCGTAGCCCGTATCGGTGGCCCGTCTTCAGATCTGCTGCAGCACCCACAAGGCCGATCAGCCGTCGTGGCTCCCCGTCCCTCCCCCCGCATCAAGCTGCGCGCGCCGCTGCTCCTTCCGACGCTCCCGACCGGCGAATCTATCGGCAATCTGTATATGTCCTATAGGCAGAGGGCGCTGCAACTCGGTGCCGCAAGGAATGCCTGTTTGTCGCGTGCAGCGGACGCGTGGCGCCGTGGTGATGGTGCCGCAGCTAAACGTTTCAGCAGAGAGGGACATGAACTGAATGCAAAGATGGCCGTCGAGATGGCCGCTGCTGCGGGAAAACTTGTCGCAGAGCGTTCAAAGGTTGCCGAGCAGGCAGTGAGGAACAGGGACGCGGCGTGGTCCGACGATCCGGCCGACCGTGGCGCACGAGGAAACCCGTGTGGTGGGGGCTATGGTGTGTGCTTGGGTGTTGCGAGCAAGGATGTTGGAGATGGAAACTTGTCCTCTGAAGAAAGGATGGAAGCTATCCTCGATTTACATGGGCTTCATTCGAATGAGGCGACAGAGGTCTTGGAACAGTTTTTGCTTGCTGTGCGTTTGTTTTTTTGGTTTTCGTTGGGTTCCTTTGACACGCATCATTAGCTCGAGGCCGAACATTTCTATGGCTTGGGTGCGTACATCGATCTCTCCGCTTTACGTTCATGTCTCAATCCTCCACTAGCTTTCGCTATTGTCGGTGAAGAGAAACACACTGGCACTCAGGACGTCGCCCGAGGTGCTTCTCGCGCACGTCTGGCCACGGGTGTCCGCGAGTGGCTGCATCGTTGGGGATACCCCTGGAGCGAGAGGGATGGCATCATCTGCATTGATCCACTCACTCATGCCTCTGAATAGATGGTTTCGTTGCTTTAAACTCAAGAAAAAAAAAGAAATGTATGAAAAATATTGAATAGATCCTGATGGCAGACTGTCTTTGTATAATTCTTGTTACCCTCACGAGTTTTGCTTTGCTACGTACATTGCTCGACTTTTCCAGCCTTCTCCCTGCTGTTCTTGTAGTTTGTTCCCTATCTCCTTGACGTGTGTGTATGTGTTTCAAACTTTTATTTGGGAACCTTTCTATTTAGTCTGCCTCGCTTTTGGCGGGTGGCAAGAAAGGTTTTCTCATCACATCGCGGGAACCAAAGATACCCCAAACGGAATCGTTGTTTCGAGATCTGTCAATGGTGGGATTATTCGTGGTTACGGATAGCTATTCCAAGAGATTTTTCTCATTAACCTTCCAATTGACTATGGGGGCATCGATCGATCGTCACAGTGTTGCTGAAGAAGCGCGTGTCTACAGAGGTTACGTCCCAAGGGGTAATATCGTGCCATAACACATCGTGTGCAACGAGACGAAGCTTCGACGAGGACGAGGCTTCGTCGTGCGACATCTAGGTTCAGACGCTGTCAAAGCAAGGTACGTGGTCAATCCATGTATGGGGTCCTGATGCACAAATTCAGACATCCCGTCAAGTTACCTTGACCGCTGACCGCGTCAACAACGTCCACGGTCGTGGAAATAGAAGATCAACAAGACTAGATCTGGGAGAAGAACGATAGGCAGGTGGGAATCAGTTACCGGGACCCAGAGAAAACGTTGACATGGAATCGAGGGTGTATCTAGTATTGCCTATCGAGATTGACTAAACGCGCACTCTAGCCGTAACAACCATCAGAACCGGTAATCCCCGTGAGATGATCAGGAAGAGGAGGACAATGCCCCCGAGAAATATGTTGGGGATCAGTAACATGGGAATGAACGTGCCAAGTGGCGATTGACCGGAACACGCAGAATCGTAGCCAAGCATTAATCTGCATGTGTAGGTGAGTTTGGTCTATCTTAATATTATGGTCTAAGATGGTGCAAAGTAAATTAGGAAGCCAGAGCTAATGCTTCCTCCAAGTCATCTTCATTTGTTAACAACGCAGTTACTGGTGGTGCGTTGCCATAAAGTACACGCTGAATCACAATCGCTGAAAAAAAATGAACAGGGGTACCAAAGGAAAGAACGGACTCCTCTCACCGCAATCGACTGACAGCTGGAAGATGGCGCACACTTTGAACTGAAGTGGAGAGTTCTGAAGGAAAAAGTAGGCAGTTCTACGGATGTCTCAGCTCAGCCCAACAGAGAAAGTTGACAGATCGATACTTGAAAGAATCGCCGCCTGCCCAACCAACGAGGGTCGACATGCGAAAGCCATATAGGGAGCGTTGCTTATAGTTGCTGCACATGGATCAGCCACATCCAGATACACATCAAATAAAGTGAACCTGATGAGTTGTGGTATAGGCAGTGTGCTCTCAAGTCCTAGCGCCACAAAGCCGAGAATGGACACAAATGTTTCGAAGCGACCGAAAATGAGGAAAAGGATGGCTTGGCACAGACTAGAGGAGATATTCAGGGAAGACAATGAGGCAACTGAGCACGACGCACACGAGGCCCGCTAAAAATTCAATATATTGTGAGTAGTTGGGCCACTGCCAAAAGGTAAGAGGACGCGTCGATCCTCCCAAGGCTTCGGGACTGAGTCTGGGACGATAGAGGATGCAAATATATAACAGGGCCAGCTAACAGAGATGATATGAATCTAGATGTAACAGTTCATAGAACTTGCAAACCTGAGCCAGAATCATCAAGATCGACTGGATGAGAAGGGCGAATTCATAATGATCTCTAGCGATTCGTTCATTCAGACGAGCAAAGATTATTAGACGGCGAGCCACACCCTAACCAGAAGAAACATCTTGTAATGTTGGCTATTAATCTGCAAGAATTGGGCATAAGTCAGCGTAGTGGGCGGACGAGGTCTTACAAGATCGCGCAAACGTCATGAGAGAATCCTGTTGAATCTCTGTCCAGTTATAAGTACCCGTAGGCTAACTATGACTGAGAGGAGACGCGCTTTTTTCTAACTATTGATACCGCCTGGTCAGCATATACCTGACACGACATATTAGTAATCTCGAGAATCTCACAGAAACAGCATACCAGAGGCGGGCCGACGGCCATTCCGATAGACGCTAATGTTGCCAACCAAGACATGCTGAGAAAGCCTCGAACTTTGGATGTTGTAGATGACGGCGGACGCGAGTGATTCGTCACGTGGAAGCCATCTGTAATTGCATTGGCGGAGACGTCGAGGTCCCGCTAACTCCTCGGTTGCGAGTCGGACAAATTACTGAACCTTTGACAGTGGGCACGGACGGTTTTACATTTTGCTGGCAAATAATACCAGGCCGCGCCTTTCTTTCCTCACTATCGTCACTTACCTTGTTCAATTCTTGTCGGGCAACGCTACCAAAGGTGTAATCTTCACGCGCCATG
>JABFYK010058252.1:0-30234 GCA_018849495.1 Termitomyces sp. T123_Mx157 | reverse complement strand
CTGCAACCATGCATTCTGAGCCGATTAACTTTCAGACGTTAACAATTTCTTGAAACAATACTCTGTCGTTCCTAAACGTTGTCCTTTTCCGAGAGCTCTTAGGCTCGCTACGCTTGAAGACTCACCCTAGACTACATACTTTGCTGTTCCTCACAATTGCGCCAGCTTTCCATGGATCCTGTGAAAGCTAATAACGTTGTTGTACCTACCTCCACGTCGTACATCAATATCTTTACACAAGACTACCTGTCACAGCAGCTGAAAAAGTCGCTTTTTGATCAGTCCAGCTCATGGATCTATATATCAGTCTTTTTGCTAGGCCCTTTATGAGTCCTTGAGAATTTCGACTCAAGGAGGGCTGAGCCTTTCTCGATGTGATTTTCCTTCCTGTTACAAAGTTAAACCTCGGACAAGAAAGCCTCAACTCAATACATCCATTCATTCTCAAACCCAGTCTCAAATTCACGTCCATCCTAAAGCACTACGCTAGCGCGTAACATCACCTTACCATTTTTCTTTTCACCGTACCTTTATATTTTCACCTCGAGATCCGCAACGACAATTGAGTGAATACCGCCAGGAGTGAAGTTGTTCAACTCTTAGTCTGTATTAGGCTGGGTTGTAGTATGTCTGGGTCCTTCATGCAATTCTTCATTCCCTTTCTTCACGCTACGCCACAGCGCGTGGTCTTCCCTAGCCTCCCGAGCCTCTAGGTCATAACTATCCTGTGTGATAGAAAGCTGGACCATCCCACCGATAGTACATACAGTCCCTGACACAAAGTCCAACGTAGCTCCCCGAAGTCCTGCCGAACCCCTCGCCTGGATAAGTATACACTCCCCTTGCTCCTTTTCCCATTTTCACGTGACACAACATTAACTGTAAAAATGTTCAAAACTAATCATTGGCGACTCAACAGACCAGATACAAAGCACAAGTTCCTACAGCCGAGTATGAATAATCACGAGATAATGATACAATCAATGTCACAATGAAAAGTCAAGTCAACCATGATTGGTCCATCCAGATCCAGGTATAGGTCGGTGGTAATACATCATACATAGGTAATGAAATGCATAGTGGATATTAGTAGATAATAGGTATATAAGTAGCAGGAAGACCTCGATTCAATTAATGAAGTTCCGTCGGTGCCGATTTCGACGACGACACGCTCCGCGCAGACAACGACGATTGTAATGGTTTGCGTTTGAACAGGGGGAATGGCAAAGAATAACGCTTGGTGTAGCCCTTGAGCTTCTGAACTGGTCGTTTTATGGATGGGAAGCGTTCTGAGTTAGATAACTTGGGAGGTGAGGATGTGAACTTCTTGTTTATCAGCCATCCATCCGGGATGATTATAGAGGCACCCACGGGCGCTGGAGAAAGAAATCTGATGGGTTAACGATCAAGTCAGAGAAGAAGAAGGGTACGTACGTCTAGGCATAGGCGGAGGTGTGCGGCTTACCACCTCTATCTCATAGTCCGACCGCCGCGTCATCTGCGACTGCAGCCGAATATAAATATCATCCATCGTTACTGTCGGCGCCAGTGACTCCGTGGACGCTCGTTCAGGTCGAAGATCAATGAGACTAGTACGCCTCGATATCCTACTCTCCGAATCCTTCCAAAGTTGGCGCGACAACGCGCGGGACGAACGGGGCGATACGGGCGTCCTGATAAGTTCGAGGGGTAAATCAGGCATAGGCGGGTGCGTGGGTGTTTTGGGCCTGCTGAGCCTGAGGCTATTCTGTGAGGCGCGAAGGCTTCGTGTGCGTGCGGCGGTGACGAGGCTTAAGCGCGTGCCCTCGGGGGAACGAGCACTCCGTAGACTCTTGCCACTTCGCGCACTCCGAGCACTCCGCACGCTACGGACGCTAGCCGCATCATCCTTGTCTTGGCTTGGGGGTGTTGGTGGTCCAGATTCAGAAGCAGCTTTGATTATGGTGGATGGAGGTATCATAGCGGAGACGCCGGGCATAGGAGAGAGTGGGGAGAACGAAGGGAGGCCTTCCATATGACCTGTGTTCCGTGATTGGATAATGAGCTCTGTAGGTACGTGCGAGGCACGACGAGAGTGGATTTTCAATTTTTCGGCGGTTTTGATTACGGCTTCTTCCTGCTCCAATATTTCTGTGTAGTCATCCCCATCCCCGTCTTCACCTTCGACGTCTAAAAAATCCTCCAGTGGTGCTAGTCCATCTTTAGCATGGGTTTGATCCATTTCACGCGCTACCCTCTCCGCCTCTCTCCAGGCATCCTCCAGATCAGCTTGAAGTTCGGATATGCGCTGTTCTGCACACAACAGGTCGAATGTTCGCTTTGAATGGCTTTTATTTAGCTGGTGAGATTGTGAGAGTGCGGTCAGATGGTTTGGATGGAGTTCATGTACCTTTCGCAATGCTACAGAAAGTGCGCTCGACAGATGATATTCTGTGAGCATCGAGATCTGCGTCAGTTGATCGTTGATCACGAGAAGATCGCTCATAATCTTGTCACACTCTGCCGTTACCTTGGAGAGCTCCAAAGCGATCTTGCTTGCTATCGGTACCCCATCATCGTCCGGCTCTGACTTGTCAGGAGATATGAAGCTCGAATTGAGTGCTTGGAGAGTCATCGTACGGCGCTGAACGAGGAAGCGGTACTGGGCCTGCTTGCTCGCCTTGAGGGTTTTCAGACGATCAATCTCGGCTGGAAGGTCTGTGTCGAGATTATCGAGGGAAAGCAAACGAATGAAGGTATCTGGTGCAGTCCGTCGAAGGGCGCGCCCTACGATCTCTTGCAATTCGCTTCTATCCAGAGTCCCTGTGTGTACTGATAGCAACCAAGACAGATGTCAAGTCAGGATCAACTCACATAGTGCTGCCTCGTGCGGAAGAGCTTTCCACTTGATAGGTTCTGTCTCGAACGAGAGGATAGGCGCCGGAACGAGTGTCGCAGGTTTGGTGATGACCTTGAAGATCGGGTTTGGCTTAGGTGAGACGGGGCTGGCGCTAGGCGGGGCGACGAACTCTGCTATGGGCGGTAGTGGGTCATTGTCCGGTCGAACAGGCGATGAGGGGTATGTGGGCGTTGGTTCGCCTTTGAAGAAGATGGAATTGTGCGGGGTAGTTTCGCTGGGAGATCGAAGGAAGCGATTGCGAGGACCCATGGGAGAGTGTGCAGGTCTGTTCATTGAGGTGGGGGAGCGGGGTATACGGGAAGAGGTTTGTTCTGTCATGACACTAACTGAGTGTGGCAAGGTCATCATGCAGACCGTGGGCAACTTTGACACGCCTGATGGACAGCACCTAGTGTCCTTATAACTTTCAGTAGTTCCGCTCGGTTCTCCGGCTTCCTACGGAAAATTTCCTCCAAAGCGCTCTGAAAGGAAGATCTGCTATCGACGCGACCGGAGCTCACTCCGGGTTCAAACTCGAATAAAGCTAGATCTCAATCCCAATTTCACGTAGTTCCTCACGTGTATCTGCAGGAGAGATATCATGATGTACAACCAACTTCATCTAACCGCACGGCACGGTAACGGGTCCCCAATGATTTGGAAACACTTCGGGGCGTTGTCGATCTTACCTGAGTGATCCGGATACAAACTACCCATTATATATATAGTCTCCACATCACCAGTGCTATAGCTGTTTCCATCCTTATGATATAAGCACATTATCTGTTAGGAAGATTTGCCGCGGCACGCAATCAATGTTACAACGCTCGCCCGAGGGGTGGCGGAATACTGAGCGGCCTAACTAATTGATTCATACCTGACAACATAACAAGTCATTGAAAGAAGAGAAGAACAAGCACTACCTCGCCATTCGTTCGTTACCCGTTGGTTGCCGGTAACGGGTAACGAAGCGAGAACCACGAATGTATGGAATGATACGCGTCACGTCGATCATCCTACATACATACTTACCAAGTTCGCAAAGGCTTTGTTTGTTTTCCATGTTACAACGAGTTGAGCCAAATCTCAATGGATTTGACAGACCCTCGACGTACCACGACCGTTGACCTTATGTTTTACATCCAAAGACCTATCTAATGGAAGGGCAAGAAAACGTCATAAAGAAGAACAACTTTGGCAGCACTGTGATACGTAACCAAGTCGATCAGAATATATGGAGAGTCTAAATCAAGAGCATGGAGATACCGAGAAAGTGTTCAACAGCTGTCAACTGTTCTGAGCTACAGATCGAGTAGTGCCAATCGACCTTGGCCTCTGGTGTCTGAGTTATAGCAGTCTTTACAGCAGGAAGAACAGCCATAAATGTTCTATGTAGTAAAGCAAAAGATCAAGGAATGCAAAAACCTGTATTTCGTACCCTGCGTGCGTATCCCTGAAACCGTAGTGTACCTTGATCCTACTACCATCAATGCCAGAGAAGAGAGTCGGATAATTCGCGTAAGAAGAAGTCCGCATACGTGATCAAGGGCATCCTGCAGTCTGATGAGCCTTTATCGTCTCGCATCCTTCCCCGCATTTGACTACGTTATGTGCTTATCATTTACTGGGATCTGTTCCTTTATGACTCACCACCCGGTAGCATGGATAGCAGTCTATGTGTATGGATACTTATTGAGTCTTCCCATCTATATGGTGTCAGAAACATTCACTAGCGAGACAGAACTGCGCATCGCCCAGAAGCGACAGTTGTAATGTACCGGGATGAGACGATAAATTGCTAAATATATCGTGCCAAAGCTCGAGGTTGATGGATTAGTTGATAACTCCCTTCTCAGGAACATGTGATAGGCGAGGACTCGGAGGGTGAAGACGGGGGGCGAAGGTCAGAAATGCCATCGCAAAACTGGAACTTAGAATGAGTAGTGAGGGAGAGTCACGGTGGGAGGAAAAAGAAGCCGTAAAAATTGGGCTTGAACAGCATCAGGAACAGAAGTATACGTTTTCGTCAATATAGAAACGTGACACTAGAAAGGAGTAACTGGACTGCAGCTGATTGTTGTTAGCTGATTGTTGTTCAGAGTCTGATATCGACGAGTGGGATGGGTCACAACGCTGGCCCGAACCTGACCACATTCTGGCTTGGCGCGACAGATATCTTTCCTCGTGTCGTTCTGTACGGCCTTTCCTACTTTCCACGTTGCACTCAGCGCATCACAAGTGACCTCTTACTCCCTCGAAATATAACTCCGCGAAGAGGAATATATCTCCGACATCCTGATCGCCTATAGTTCTTGTTTAAGCCGAATCTAAAAAGGGCTCTAAATCCAGTTATGTAGCTCGCTCCGCGTCTAGGCCGAACAATGTGACCTGGTGTTGCATGCTTCAGTGGGTTTAGATGCCTCGAATCTCGTACATTTCTCGGCATGCTTTTGTACTTAAACCAAACATGAACGTCTGGTTTTACACGCAACACGCGCTCCTTCACTAGTAACGGACTGAGCAAGCATGCGTTCCTTACTCTTAGGTCTTTCTCTCGCGTCGAGTTTGTTTGCACTTGCCAACGCGGGCTTCCCTCCGAAGATTTATGGCGTCAATTTAGGCTCTTGGTAAGTTTTGATTGCTTCAATCAAGGAAGAACGTCCCACTGAGAGCTTATCAGGCTTGTTCTGGAGCCCTGGATGCTCCCTGCAGGTGTGAACCCCCCATAAGTATACACGTCTGATCAAGCACCGATCAGCGTCTTTCAGAATGGATTGCGATGGGAGGCGAGCAATGCGACGATTGTTCGACGTGCATCGACTCAGAGTTGTACGATCTTTCGCGTCTTTTTACCTTGTTGACACTGACGCGTGACTGTATAGTGCACTTGCTAAAGCTTATCCTGATACCGTGGATGAGAAATTCAAGAAGCACTGGTAAAGTGTTCAAATGCGACCTATGGAACATCGCTAATCCTTGCCGGCAGGGAATCTTGGTTTTCGCAGGATGACGTCGATCAGTTCGTGGAACTCGGCCTCAACACCGTTCGCATTCCTGTACGATGGGTTTTCTCCCTGCAATTAAATCCAGTCCAACTGATCAAACTTGCAGCTTGGCTATTGGATTGTCGAAGACCTGGTCGATCGGTCAACGGAATATTTTCCCAGAGGTGGACTTTCTCAGCTTGTAGCTCTCTTTCAAATGACGCCCCGGAGTTCTTTTTCACCCTTCTCTCCCTAGCGACGTGGATTACAGCAATTGAGCAAGGCGGGTATCGTGGCCATCCTCGATCATCACGCCCTCCCTGGAGTTCAAGATCCTCAGCAACAGTTCACAGGAAGGTTAGCGCCTTTGAATGTGAATTATATCTATCACTCAACATTTGCACGTCATCTGTACAGGTGTACTTCAGATGTTGAGTTTTATGTCAGTTTTCTACTCCAAATCTCATGCAGGTACCTAAGATTGTGGACAGACCCCTTATAATTATCATCGTGCATTGGTGTGGACTGCAGTCATGACTGCCCTGTCACATGTCGATCCCGCGTTCAGCAATGTCGTTGCTATCGAAGCCGTGAATGAGCCCATTATGGATGCAAATCAAACCCCAGGATACGGAGAATGTTTGTGCATGGCTCATCAGCTACATCTTTTGAGAGCTCAACTTTACTTCAGTTCAGAAAAACTTTGTTCTCGTGGTCCGTGCTGTGGAACTGCTCCTCGGTATTCCGGTGCCCGAATTGGACTTGGGCTTGCATATTCAAGTGAATACCAATATCACTTCATCATTGGATTTTGCGATCCACCTTCCCCCGATCTTCCCCTCGGATGTCAAAGAGGCTGTACTCGATGCCATCCCTATCCTTCTGAAGCTCCATCTTTCGGTGAAGGAGATTTTACATTTCTCTAGTACTCACAAGAAAGAAACTCTTATCACCAAGTGCGTCAAGCTTTATGGCCTTGTGAATTTACTTTTGTCTAAGAAACGGTCGTGTAGTTTTATGGACATGAACTGGCAGTTCAACAACCCTCCAAATCCTGCGGATGTTGCGATTGGACGACAAATATATGACAACCATCTGTACTACTCGTGAGTATTCAACACAATCTTTATCTGGCATGTTCTCATGGCGTCCCAGGTTTGGGGTACCACATTGTATTTTTACCCTATCATATCAAATACTAATAATGCCTTTGAACCACAGGGTGTTGCCGATGCTACCGAAGATGCTTACCTCAGACATAATTGCAGTCAGCACTTATAGTCAGTTTACTCGGATCGTTAATAATCAACCTTTGTTTAGACTTGGACCGAGTCCAGAATGATGCTATATTAGGCAATAGTCCTCTGTACTTCGGTGGTAAGTTGGTGTTAAAGTAGATCTCTCAGAAGCTGACGTCGCGCACCAGAATGGGCTCTTCCCACCCAGTTCCCTGCCTCGGACGAATTCCTGTACAAATGGGCAGACGCTCAGAAGCGGGCCTATAGTCAAGGTGCCGGGTGGATTGTAAGCTTTTTTTCCCGATTGCTCCGTGCTGTTATCATCAACCTTCTTTCAGTTCTGGAATTTTAAGATTGAGAAGTCAGACCTGGCAGGTGATACCGCGCGGCAATGGTTTGTACCATATGCTTTTGAAAGTCCAATATGGCATACATATATACTCATGCACGTTCTTCTTGTCCTGACACAGGTCGTACCTGGAGGGTGTCAAGCTTGGTTACCTCACCAAGGATCCTTCCGAGCTCCATAATCCTCACGTGTGCGATCCGTACTTGGATGGTGCTTGAGCTGTGTATACCCATTGTTTTTGGACGTATGTATGATCTTACAATCGCCGTCAATGGGTGTACCAATAATATACCAATAATAGCATTGTCGACTTTCTCGGACAATTGTGAGTTTGTGATCTGATCTCTTGGCACGGTGGAGAATTGAAGCTATCTCGAGTAAGTACTATCTGAGTCGTGTCTTCTTTCGTAAAGCTGTCGAAATAACAATACTTATAGGCCCCTCCCTGCTTTGGGTGCGAAGGCCTGAAGACGGCTGACTGAACCTTGTTTCCGTCTGTACTGTCCCGGGTATGACATGTGCATCATAGCTTCCATACCGATGACCACATGGGTACATGTCCAAGATGTATCAAAGTATCAAAGGATAAAATGGAGTCCAAGTCCAGTTCCTTGCCAAATAATGTTCAGGTCAGGCTACCGACAAAAACCCTAAGATATTGCATACACAAGCGGGTCTGATCATGAACATTCCCTAACCTCGGTTTCCATTTGGGCAAGTAGTGCACAAGCTATGACTTGTACACTCTGCACATCTACACAGGACCTGTTTTTTTTATATCTTTGATATTTCTCATCACATTCATAGGCAATGATGAATGGGGATAACTTTCTAAAACTGAGTCTTATTCAGGTAGCGCTGTGCTCGTCTTTCTGCAGGATCTTGTCAGCTCGGAACTTATCAAGCGATGTCTGCGGACAAAAGGAATAAATTAAAGGACAGTTGGGTCAAGAACTTCTCCAAGCCTTCTTGTAGAACACCATGAGAGCTCTATCCTTCGCCTCAGTCCTCTTCAGCGCGCTCTTGACCGGTCATGCTTCACCACTTGCGCCGCGTGAAAGCATTACACCACTCACCTTGACTCAGATTGCTACTTTCAAACCTTACGCCTACTTTGCCAGTGCTGCGTATTGTTCTCCGAGCACCACCTTGACCTGGACTTGTGGTGGTTTGTGATGGTCTTTCAACGATATAAGAACAATATGCTGAAACGTCAATTTCTAGCGAACTGTGAGGCTATCCCCGATTTCATCCCCGTCGCGTCTGGCGGCGATGGGGATGGTGTTCAATTTTGTAGGAATATTTATGATGAAGAGATGATTCCATCGCTAATAGAACTTTCATGTGCATAGGGTTTGTTGGATATGCCCCGTCTTTGAGCACCGTTATCGTCGGCCATCAGGGAACCGCCATCACTGAACTGTTAGTTTACCTTTGTTTCAACCAACTCCGAATGATTCAAGCCCTTGTTTTCCAGCGAATCTGACTTGACTGATATTGACGCTATCTTCACGCATCTTGACTCGACACTTTTCCCTGGCGTCAGTTCCTCAGTCGAGGTTCATGAGGGTTTTGCCCATGAACAGGCCAAGTAGAAAAGCGAGCCTCTTTCCCTGTAGCTATCCAATTTAACGGCTCGTTCCTTTAGAACTGCCACTACTATCCTTGCTGCTGTTCAAGAGACAATATCTGTTCACGGGGCGACACAAGTGACCATTGTTGGACACTCTCTCGGTAGGATGCGTCCACGCTGCAGATTATAGTTCTTTTCAGTGTGTTCATAGATTCATTTCTACAGGTGCTGCGATTGCATTACTTGATGGGGTGTATCTTCCTCTGCACCTGAGTGGCGTTACCTTCAAGACGATTGGTTATGGGTTACCCAGAGTATATCTTCCGCTCGTCTGTCGTCGGACATGATTTATGCTGAAGGTTCTTCTTCAAAGGTCGGTAATCAGGCATTTGCGAACTACGTCGATGCGCATGTCCCCTTGACGCACATCAATAATAAGTAAAGTGCTCTGTCTTACCAATCAACGGTCTTCTGATAGTGTGACACATCGTACAGGGAAGACCCCATTCCTATACTTCCAGGTACTATGCCTTTCGCTCTTGCAAAGAATGTTTTCTCACCGAATATCATGTGTCAGGCAAATTTTTAGGCTACCATCATCCCTCTGGTGAAATCCACATTCAGGACTCAGGGTCATGGCTTGCCTGCCCAGGTCAGTCCATGACTACAAGAAGCTATCATGCATGTTGATGATCATTGAAAATAGGCCAGGATAATCCCAGTACTGAATGCATCGTTGGAGACGTTCCAAATATCCTTGTTGGAAGTATATCAGACCACGATGGACCATATGATGGTGTTGAGATGGGCTGCTAAAGAATTTAGACACCCGCAGAAATTGGACACAGTACCTTCAACATCTTTGCTACACGTTATGTTAGATATTTGTCGGATGAATACAACGCCGAGATCCAGTACCCATGCTCATTTCTTCCTACTTTATATCATATTATGACACAAGAATCATGCAATGCGAGTATTAGTGCAAGCTTTAGTAGTCTGTCAGATATTTTTCTTATCCAGCTCAGCCATCAATGACCTCAATACCTCTTGCATGTATGATATTATCACCTTCAGTTCAATCAGCAAAAGCAAAAAGAAAGGACTCTTTAAGGGGGCAGATTTTTGGCTGGAGAGATTCATTGAAGTCACTTCATTGTTCGTTCTTGATTACATCATAAAGTGCCCGCCGGATCTCCTTCATGAAGACACAGGTTGCTCACCTCGACGATCATGGGTGGGGAGACATCCCCTTCCAAATCAGAGGCCAAAGAACACGTATATCTTGAAATGAGCTCAGCGGACCTATGTCACGGCGATATGTAAAAGGTGATAACGCCAAAGATCTAATCTAATCTAATGTCATCCCAGCGTTCGAACAAAGACTCATAGATGAGCGAACAAAGGTTAATAATACAAGTAAGAGTCCAGGACTTAGTCTATAATATTAAGCTCCTGCAACCGAGCCTTGGCAAATTCATCTTTGTAAGTATTCCATATCCTATAATTACATAAGAATGGCGCTGAAATATGAGGTAGAAATGAAGCCGAACCGCGTGAGTTCTTCAATGTACAACTGCTGTACCCGGTAGACTTCTTCAATAGTAGGCTTTTCGCACTTTTCAACGTGTATGGGTTTGCCAACTGGTGTAAAAAGCGCTTGAAAACGGAGAATTTGAGAGGAGGCGTTACTTACTAACTGCTACTATTCGCCGTCGATAGGGCATAAGCCCCAGGTTATCTGTGAAAAAAAATGGTTAGATGAATGTCGATCTCGCCAGAAATGTGCTTACAATTCAATAATCCTCGACCATGGAATAAGGGTAGAGTGAAACCGAAAACAGACTGGAACTTTCGCTGAAGCGCATATATTGTCGTCCCTTTCTCGTTTGGCATTTGCTCATATATCTAGAACGGTTGGAGTCAGGCTCATGCCTCTCTATGTCGAAAACGCAATAGTAGTTGCTACTAACGTCATTTTCTCCGAAGGAGAAAACAGGAACGAGGTCAGCCCTAGAATATCACGACAAGAAAATGAGCAATGCGCAACGCAATCTGAAGAGCACCGACCCATGCTGGATAGCCACTTTGATAAATCCCAGTCTACATGCAACGCAGACTTAAGAATTGCGATGGCACCTCGCGAGGAGCGAGGCTGTGCTCACCGTCGTCGTAGCGTCAAGTTTGCAGTTCCGGGGCGTGCACTTAGACTTTCCGCTGCACCCCCAACGACGATTGTGATGGCGGACCCAGCCCCCGCCTTAAGAATATTCGAACACGATCGCTTACTGACACTACACACTCCTAAAGCTAGCAGAATGTCCCGGTAGAAAGGCATATTGAAATTAGTGGTAAGGGTAAGAAGATGCGGTTTGATGCCAGGAAACGCTTTAGAAAAACCTGTGGCTGTGGGAGATTGAGTTACAGGATGGGTTGAGGTCAGGACGAGATGACCTTCCGTTGCAAATGTCGCGAGCGCACCCCTGATGAGGATCTTTTCGAATACTGCGATCTTACATATGTAGAAAAGTAGCTTACATTCCGATGATTCCTTATTGGTTTCAGGTTGGAGTAGTGAAATGGAGCGCAAACGAAGCAGACGCACCATGCGGATGATAACCAAAAACATACGGCCGATCTGCAGGAAGGTCGGCCTCCTACATAGCAGGCACAATCAACCATAGTTTGTAGAATGAAACAACGCTAATCATTACCTTCAAGAAACTATTTGACATTTGGCATGAATACTCATGTCTCAAGCAATATTATACAAAACTTACGACGCAGGGTAATAGTCCGCGAAGTACTTCCAATACCGCAAAGAACGGAACCAGGGGCTCATCCGGCCTCCGTGATCAGGACTGTTATCGAAAAGGCGCGACCAAATCAAATATATCGTGAGTAACGGCCATAGTGGAGGGATCGAGCTGTGCCGAATGCATAGTAAGAAGGTAGGTGTTTGGAAGTAGATTCATTCTCATACCAGAGCAGGAGAAACGCTACAGTGGTTATCACAATCATAACAGACCATCCTGCCACAGCTAGCATCTGTAACCTCCGCTTCATGGGTATCTGTGCTGGCACAAAGCTGGGAAGAGCATTCATTCGTGACAGAAAACATGCAAAAGCCACGGGCCTGATACTTACTTGACATTTGCCTGGAGAGCGGCGATTGGGTTTATTGGTGTTACACTAAACTTGGACAGGTGTTCTATGAGGGATGAATTTGAGAGCGTTTTGGAGGTCGAAGTAAGTGTTCCCGCTGGCTTGATCTCAGACATCATGAACAATGTGGATAAGCCCGGCAGGAGCACAGGAACAGCGAACAGAGGGCAGGAATTAAATGTGAAATCAACGTAAGGAGAGCCGGGCCAAACAAGTTAACTCCATTTAGATTAGTCAGGGTTACAGCATACGTGGCTCACAAGTCAACTAAAAAGTGTCTAATTTCATTCACAGCGATTACAAAACTACATTTGATTGAAAAAAAGGAAAACAAAGTAAAAGAAATCCATTTTAGTGACACCGCGCTCAAGCATACAAATCATCGTCGGCAGCATCTTCCGAAAACCCAGCATTGCCGGCAGTAGTACCAGCTGGCGCAGCAGCACCATCACTCTCGGGGAATTTGAAGTTGTTGCCAAACCCACGCGATTGCTGCAGGTTCTAAAAACAGAAGCCTGATAAGCATTGACTCTCAGATAAGATGAATAGAAACAGACTTGAGCGAACATCTCGTAGCGCCTAATGTCTTGGTCTGATACTGAACGACGAGCGAACTTCATGGCTTCCTCAAAGTGCTCCCTATACATCGAGAGGATAAGCATTATCCCGGGACATGGAAAAAAAATCGAGACAAACCGTGTAATCTGGGGGACAGGATCTTCCTCCTCATCCTCCATCTCGGCATCACCACCAGTTTCACCATTTGCCTCTTCACGTTCCCTCTTCTCTCTTGCTCTCCTGATGTCAGCATCAATCGACTCACGGATCGCCAACTTCGCAGCACGTTGACAGATTTCCGTGAGATCAGCACCAGAAAAGCCATGTGTACTCCTGGCAAGGAAGCCAAGGTCGACCTCGGGAGCGACAGGCGATTTTTTGAGACAAGCCTTAAGGATGGAGACGCGTGAAGGCTCGTCGGGTAAGGGAATGTAGATGAGCTGGTCAAGACGTCCAGGACGAAGCAATGCAGAGTCGATCTGGTCTGGCCTGTTCGTCGCGCCAATGATAAATACGTTTTTCTTGGTGTTCATGCCATCCATCTCCGTTAGAATCTGGTTCAAGACACGATCACCTGCTCCACCAGCATCACCGGAGGAAGCGCCGCGGGCTTTGGCGATAGAGTCCAATTCATCAAAGAACATGACACAAGGTGCAGCAGCACGGGCTTTATCGAAGACGTCGCGAACGTTGGCTTCAGATTCGCCAAACCACATAGTAAGAAGTTCGGGACCCTTTCAAACATCATTTAGAAATGGGAATCTATTCACTAGAAATTGTTCTTTACCTTGATACTGATGAAGTTGGCATTGCACTCATTAGCAATAGCCTTCGCCAAGAGTGTCTTACCGGTACCAGGAGGACCATAGAATAAAACACCCTTCGATGGTGACATGCCATACTTGAGGAACTTCTCGGGGTGATCCACGGGATACTGGACGGTCTCCTGGAGCTCCAGTTTGACCTTCTCGAGGCCACCGATATCGTCCCATGTGACAGTGGGCACCTCGACGACGGTCTCGCGAAGGGCAGAAGGATTGGATGTCCCAAGAGCGAAACGGAAATTGTCCATGGTGACTCCGAGGGAGTCTAGTACCTCTGCATCGATGGTGTCCTCGTCGAGGTCGATGAGGTCCATCTTTTCACGAATCTGCTGCATGGCGGCTTCGGAGCACAAAGCAGCGATATCGGAACCGACGTATCCGTGAGTGTCGGCAGCAATCTGAAATGGAAAGTCTAAGTATGAACCACGTAAGCTGTTGAAAACAAGGTACCTGCTCAAGATCGACATCATCAGTTAGTTTCATGTTCTTAGTGTGAATGCGCAAGATCTCAAGACGGCCAGTGGGGTCAGGAATACCGATGTCGACTTCACGATCAAAGCGACCAAAACGACGAAGGGCAGGGTCGATGGAGTTCGGCCTGTTAGTGGCAGCCATAACCACAACATTGGAGCGAGCCTTGAGACCGTCCATGAGC
The DNA here is from genome assembly GCA_018849495.1 of Termitomyces sp. T123_Mx157. Classification (NCBI taxonomy): domain Eukaryota; kingdom Fungi; phylum Basidiomycota; class Agaricomycetes; order Agaricales; family Lyophyllaceae; genus Termitomyces; species Termitomyces sp. T123_Mx157. The sequence continues at coordinate 16,010 of JABFYK010058252.1, read as the reverse complement.
GTAAGGAGCTGGGAAACCACACGACGCTCGACTTCGCCATTCGTCTGACAAGATCGATTAGGCTCCGGCTTCGAGAACAAGCTTTAGACGCAAACCTTTTCACGTTTGGGCGCGATAGAGTCAATTTCATCAATAAAGATGATGGCGGGGGAATTCTTCTCGGCCTCTTCGAAGGCTTTGCGAAGATTGCTCTCACTCTCACCAGCCATCTTACTCATGATTTCGGGGCCGTTGATCAAGAAGAAAAATGCCCCAGTTTCGTTTGCAACCGCACGAGCCATCAGCGTCTTACCTGTACCAGGTGGCCCAAACATGAGAATACCACGTGGAGGCTTGATACCAATGGATTTGAAAAGCTGTGGATGACGGAGTGGGAGTTCAACAAGTTCACGAATCTGAGCCATTTGCTTTCTGCATCCACCAATGTCATCGTATCCGACATCAGCAAGGTTAGATTCCTCGTCTTCTCTCTTCACAGGGTCACCCTCTGTGGCAAAGGTCAGTATTTATGATCAAAATTTGGAGATATGGACGGACCGGTGTGAATCACGGTATCCTGAGCAACAATGCAGAATTCTGCTGGATCCGTTTCAATGACCTTGAATTCTACTGTTCGCATACCACCACGGACGAGGAATGTGTCGCCCTTGCGGACAGGTCGGTAGGCTGATTTTGATGTTAGGAGAGCAAGACATTCAACAAAGTTCACATACCCTCAAGGAAGTATGGCTTGAGGTAAACGTCAAAGATATTTCCACTGAGACCCTCAATCGAGTCATCAAAGGGAAGGATGTGTACCCGCTTTCCGTACTTGATATCGAGGCATTGGTGAACATTGACAAGATCACCGAGCTTGACTCGCAGGTTGTTTCGTGCGACCTTGTTGATTTGTATGCGGCCCTCTTCAACGTCATCTGAGCTCAAGCAAATAAGCACGGTGTCACGCCTCTTCTTGCCACTATTTTCATATAGATGAGAGATAGAACGGCAGATTTTGAAGACTCTGCTCACCGAACGATGACGGTATCGCCTCGGAAAAGCCCAAGCGTCTCCATTGTGGCGGGATTCAGAGTCGCGACTGTATCCACCGTGACTCGCTGTCCCTTGTTATGAAAGACATACAGGGCTTACCAGAGTTGTCGTCCTGTTGCGCCTCATCGACAATCAGACGGTTCGGACTAGAAAAAGAGGTCGTTTGAGCGTCATCTCTCGGCTAATCCGCTAACACTTACGATTTCTTAGGCCTAAGGATAGCAGTAGAAATATCATCAGGGCCGGGCTGGGGTGGTGCGCCGCTAGGATCAGCCATTGTAAGCGTAGTGAGTGTGTTGAAGAACGGAGCTATGTGCTATTACACAGATTTATAGATGAACGAAGAGAAGGACGCGCGTCCCAAAAGGACTGGAGTCTGACAAACACGACCAATCACACGTGGTCAGTTAGCCTGACGCGTCCAAGTTCCTGTTCCTTCTTCCACCTTCCAGCAGAGGCTGTTGTTCTGTTCTCGGGTAACAACAATAGTACATACAACATGTGTAGGTGAGACTTGGGAACAAAAGCATCATTTTATATTTCTTCATCATCAAAGTCCAAGTCCTCGACGGGGTAATCACCCACTTTGACTTTGTCGGACCGTACGAACACCCCGTAATTTGGTCGACACGAAAAGTATCGTTCGCCTTGTACACTGTAACAAGGTCAGCCAGGGAAGCGCAGAATACGTGGAGTGCGCGTACGAGCCATCATTTTTACCTATTGGTTCATCATACTCGATCCCTATCCAAACTCCTTTACTGAACTTTGTAGGTCCAGTGAACCGCACCGTTCCGCGTTTTTTGAGCCCAGGTTCTGTCGATTCTACTTCACAGCGTGCACCTATCACGATGTCTACAGGTATACCAGGATCTGCTACAATTTCTTCCGATTTTGGTGTCGCAAATCGACCCATATGATGCCGCTGCTTGTACGCAAGGACTGTATCTGAAAAGGTTGTAAATTTAAGGTGTTTCTGCTGGAGATACAAGTTTAGTTACCCTGTCGCCGAGCGTATTCTTCGGGTGTCAATTCAAATTTATCAACTTGAGATACATCTGTCATTTGACCTGTAAAAGATACTGAAGGATTCGTGTCTCCTACCTGTCAAATATGGGTTGGATTGTCCCGAAGGTCTAGTAGATGCACTTACTCGCAGAACTTGATAGTCCCTGACACCATAAAATCCAAGTTGTTTAGAGTTATCAGAGAGAGTTGTTACTGTTTCCAGATCATTCTCAGAGTTGTATAGAGATATCACTTGATTTGCGGCTGGTATTCCTGTGATCAGCTCCAGTTTGTCCTGTTAATAACGCGTGTAAGCCCTCGAAACCCAAGCCTCCTCATTCCATATCTTACTTTCAGCTTCTCAATGGTAACATGGAGTTCCAAGCGACGTTCCGAGTGTGTATCCGGGGATATAACAAAAAGACGTACAACTCCCGACATTATCGTAGGCAGGAGAAAAGGACCATTTCGAGCGAGTGCCCAGAGATAGATCTTATCTTATCTGGTCAATCAATAATTATTCAATTGATGTCTGCAAGCTTCTGCTTGCTAACAGACATTGCGCAAGGCACTAAGTCCTTAGAACTCATGAATCAAGCGACTCTTAGGAACCCTTACTTGATGATGCAGTACGAGGTACTACCGATTGCGATGTCTCCGACTAAGTACAGAAAACTGCGCTGTATTCAGGACCTCGACCACGATGAAACGAGACAGCGGATCTTGCAAATGGCTCAGAGTCAGCCAGAGTCCGTGCTGAATGGTCGTATTACTCTCGACCGCCCAGCCTTATGGTGCTTCTATCGCAGCACTGATGTCACTGGCTAGATAGACCTCTACCCTTGTAGAAAATTCCCTCTTCATGTGGATAACAGCCATTCAGGAAGAGTTCGAAGGAGCTTCGACAAGTGTTAGGAAAGGTTAAACGACTTCGAATATTTGATGTGGGATGCCATCGCCATCATACGGGCCTCTCGGAAGAAACGATGCCTAAACTCGACATCTCTACGTTGCGTTGAACATTTTGGGTCCCCTCCAACGCTGACCCTGTCGTCGTGACTGCAGTTCTTTACCCTCCTTCAAGTCCTGCTCAGTCCAGGCTGAACTGGAAAATCTAAAAGCTCGCACAGCTTGTAATGTCGAAGTTCGCATGTAGTTATAGCGGCAGATGCCAGATAGCAACCAACATCAGCGACCTTTGAAACATCACCCTGCTGAGCCTGCTCCCGTCAAGATCGGGATTGTGAGCGACTACCATTAGAGTATGACTAGGCTCGTTTTGGTGTAAAGATTCTTTATAAGGTCATCCGCACAGGTTTGAGGGGCGTATTGTGATGTACTCCAATAGCACCATTTCAATTCAGTTACGTTCTTCTTGTCCTTGGAGTCAATTGAAAGCCGCATGATGCAGATCATGGTCAAACAAGCTTCTCAGGCGTCACTTCTTAAGTTTTAAGAGTACTTTGTTATCCAGAGGTCCCTTGTGGTCCGATGGTGGATCTGCTGAGCCACATGAGTGCGAATTTCGCTTGACCCGGGCCGGGTTTCTTGAGAAGTACCGTCACAAGTACTACCGTCGAAGAAATTTCCGGCTTTTTTGTGGAAAGTGCCTGTGTACCTCATGGTATATATCCCGCGGCCAGCAATCAGTTGATGCCAACGGGGTAATTTCCGGATCCAAAACATATTTGGGGGATAAGTTTACGAGTTTGCTAACACATGTCGTCCATGGAAACAGAAGCCCCCTGAACTTGACCATCCACCTTCTCTGCTTCACCTCTTGTACGCAGAGCTGTTTGAGTACACACGATCAGGCTGCAGATTTGGTTCTAGGAACTTCAAGTTGTATCGTCTTCTAGAGATCTATAAGATTCTACATCGCGCGAGCGCCGCATCTCGTGGATGTTGCAGATCTCAGGTCGTTTGAGCTACTACTCAGCTTGGTTCCTTCTTGTCGCATTTCTCTCCCTTGCTCCATGAATCAAAGAAATTTCACAATTCCTGCAACCGCATCTCAGGTTGACTACACACCGTTCCTCTGCGATATTTCTTCTGCTAATAGTGCAGAGCAATGTGAAGATGCTTGGTGAGTAACTGACTTCGGAGCCGTCAACTGCGGCCTCTGATCATATAAATGTAAAGGCAAGTTATCAACTTCAACGGAACAACGATCGTTTCTACCCATGGACCGACTCGCGGAAGCATCATACCATACCCACCAGACTGGACATCGACTCCATCACTCTGACTGTGACAGGGGATCCGTATGCATTCTTCACTCTCTTCTTACTTCTTCGCTATGAACAAGTCGTCCTATAGCGCAACTTCTATATTCCTTCCCTCAATGACGCTCCCGCCGACCGCCAGCCTACCTATCTTCAGCCCAGCTCTTTCGAGCCCACCTTCGCCTGTCGAAGCTTCCGATCACCACACGCTGGTGGCAGAGGCTGTTGGGATCACGATAGGGCTCTCTCTCGGCCTCACAGTCGTTGCAGTGCTCGGGTACCTGTATTGGCGACACAGGCGACGGCGACGTCCCCCAGAGGACTGTGACAGTGAAGCTACGTCTCGGCCGTCGCACGTCATGCCTACGTCGCAGCTGCAGACTACATCTACAGTAGTGAGGGCATCACGCGCGTTTGGAATACATGCCCACAAGAAAGATCAAAGAGAGAAGAGCTGGTTTCCGTGAGATCGCGTCGGCTTCGGGCTTCATCAACGTTATCGTGCTTCCTGGAACGTCTCGACTTTGTGACGTTAAACATCAAACTTCTCTTCTTTTCACTGGAATATACTGTGGACTTCATCTATACCTGTACTTTACCTTTCACTTGCAGTCCCCTCTGCTACATCATTCCTCGATCTACTTTTGATTGGTTGATATTGTAGAACACGTATTGGAGTCAAGAAAGCAATGCAAGGGTCGATCTTAAAGCTTGAAGCTCGGCCCAGGCAGGGGAATGCAATTCAACTAATGCATATCAAAATTTCTTCGCTCCAACTTGATGCTCAGAAAATGAAAATGCAATGAGATATATTTAAAGATCCAATCGACTATGAAACTAATAGCTCATCAAGGCACTCAAACAACAAAAGGCCCTGAAGAATTCTACACACACAGAGACAAGACCGCGAGAAAAAGGGAAGAAACACATAGGGGTAAGGGATTATGTATGAGACATAATTCACCAGAAATATAAAGAAATGAAAGAAGGACAAGCCACGCACGGCCTTGATCAACATTTGGTAAGAAAGTTCATGGGAAGGCAGTAAGTAATGAAATCCACATGATAGAAGAGCATGCGTACGTGGGCAAACTGGGTGAGAATATATGATGGTATATAGTATACTGGCAACAAAGGTTCGGGTCAGCGGGTATGATTGGAGAATGAAGGGGAGCCGTCGAGATGGAGGAGTTGCGGGTATACAAAAAAACAAGAAAGACACGACACAGAACTAATGTAGGTGACGCGAAAAATATAATGAAGAGACAGAAAAAAAAAGAAGAAACTTTCCGAGAATCCTCTTTTTAATAAATAGGGCCGCGGGCAGATTGAAAGCCAAGGAGAAACCGACAAGCCATCACCATCGTCAACGTCGTCCAGCATCGCGACCGAGTTCTTTCGTTAGATTCCTCCATATGCATCCCCAACATTGTAAACTGAAGGTGCACGATTAGCGGGAACCGCGGGAGCACCTGTGACAAGAGCTGGGGCGGGAGCACGGGCTGGGGCTGGGGCGGGGGTGGGGACATTGTCCTGATAGTGAGCCTGATACTCTGCGCTCGAGTACGGGTGGGCGTGCTGCGTTCCCGTTGTGACAGCATGCGGGCCATCGGTGGAATAAGCGTACGAGCCATACGCCTCGGCGTTGTAAGCTTGCTGGGGTCTGGGCTCGGAGCTGTAGACACCATTGATCACGTCATCGTTGGTGTGAGTCTCGTACGCGCCGTATGCAGCGGCACCACCACCAGCAGCATACGCAGCATTGCTGTAAGGAGCGTCGTTGCCATACGCGTAAGTACCCTGGCCAGCCATGTTAGGGCCGCTGGCGATCGACGGGGCAATACTATGGTGACGGAACGCAAAATTGGGAGGAGTGGGCTCAAAAGGACTGTGGTTGTAGCCATTGCCTGTCTCTGTCATGTTGGGACTGCGAACAAAGTCTTCAGGGTTGAAGTCCTCATCGTGGACGCGGTTGCGGCGCCAGCGACGCTTGAAACGGCTCAGTATGACTTGGATTATGGAGAAATGAAAGACGTACGAGAAGGAACGCGACAATAAAGAAGATGACCACGAGACCGACAATACCTCCGACAACGCTGCCAACAATGGCCCCCGTGCTGAGACCAGCCGATGGAACAGCAGAGGGAGTAGGGGTGGGGGTAGGTGTCGCGTCATCAGTTGGAGCCACGAATGGAGTCGTGTGTGTTGAGAAGACGGTAGGAGCAGTAATGGTAACAGGCTTAAAACAATGAGACTAGACTCAAAATAATGAGAAAGAAAATTACTGTGGTCGAGGTATGTTGAGGCGACGTAAGGGACGTGAGCGACGTGAGCGACTTGGAGATTGAGGTTGAGGTGGACGCGGATGAGCTTGAAGTAGTCGAAGTTGTTGTGGGCGCTATGGAGGTCTTCTGAGTGGAGATTGTCGTCGGCGTCAATGTCGACGAAGTGGCCTCCTCCGTGGAAACCTTCGTGGGCCTCTCGTTATGAGTCGAGGTTGACGTCGAAGAAGTGGTGGAATCTAGGGGTTGCTGAGTCGGAGAAGTGACTGGCCCTGTACTCTGATTATGATTATGGCCATTGCCATTGTCATTGCTATTGCCATTGCCATTGTCGTTGCTGAGTGCATGAGTATGATCAGCTACTGCAGCAGATGTGGTCACCGACGGTGCCTCTAGATAAAAGATATCAAAACACTGTCGCATAGAGGAACTGATGCGCATACGGGTGCTTTCAGTGGAAGACGTGGTCGGATCCAGGCCAGAACTGCCGAAGAGTGCCAGTGAAAAGACATCGTCGAGTTTGCCGCGAACTCGAAGGTGGCGATGGGAAGGGTATCGATTGTGGAGGGTCATGATGATTAAAGAAGGTGGGCGTATGAAGGAACGTGAGGATCGCTGGGGCGAACAGTGACAGCGAGGGGAGGACGCTGAGAGAGACTATAAGAACAACAGCTACAACGACAAAAGAAGCTGAAGACACGAAAATGGTGGGAACACGGGAATGATGAACGAATAAGCGCGGTTCACGTGAACGTAAAGGGGTGATGCGTCTCCTTGAGAACTTGTGGTCAGCAGTACCCAAAGTAGAGGCTCCCATACTTTCTACGGTTCACTTGGACCTTGAGCATGGTTCTAAAGGCTTGAACTTTGGTTCTGACAACGTAGAGATATGATTATCAATGATTCAGGACCGCGGCGTGTAATTCGGTCCAGTACCCCGCATCCATCGTCCCTTTCACAAACAATGCTCACTGTCTCCATAATATACGTACATATAGCTGTTCTATACAAATCGAATGTCCTTATATTCTAATCAAGTCTGTAACACTCGCTGCCTCAAAAAATGCATCCTAATAAACCTTCTATCCTAGACCTCAATGTGGTGAGAACTTGGCCAGACTTGCGCGGTTGCGCCTTCTTTGCCTTCCCGACGGCGGCCTGCCTTCCGCGACGATTGAGACGGTTACGCGTTGACGCATCGCGGTTGAACGTTGGCGGCTTGCCGCGCCGCCGGCGAAAGGCTGTTGGCAAAATTAATTACGTAAACAACAAAGGATTTCGGACCTGAGCAAATCAAGTGGCTCTACTGCTGTCTCTCCCTCCTACGATTTATTGACTATTCACGACTTCTGACGACCCAAGGTATTATCAAACTCAGCCGTGCTGTGTCACGTCTTGCATGGCCCAAGCCTTATTTGACGAACACCCTCTCGAACAGTATCTACGAAGTACGTGCAAAGACGTTGTATACTGCTCGCTCAGTTATCTTACTCGGCACAAAAGATGTGGGCGAAGCTCGAGATCTAGTTCCCGGAAGCACGGCCGAACTTGAGCTTGAACTTGATTCATGGTGGGGCACGGACGGAGAGGACGGAGATGAAGACGGCATTGAATGGCGTCCTTCAGTCATGATCAAAGTTACAGAGGTGGGCATACATTATAGTTCAAATCCTTACCCAGCGCTACATCCTTGAAACAGATTATTTTGGCCGTGATCTCGACTCTGGACCTCCCTAATCCATGTAGTCATTCGAGTCCCTTTGTTGAACGCTTCAAGTACGATGTAATATCTTCTACCCTCCTCGCGGTCTCTCTTCCCTCCGCACACGCTCGAACTTCACAGTCGCCGCTCGTAGATCTACCGGGGCAATTAAATTCCGGCCATACATCAACAGCACATCAGAACACTCCCACATACTTACCAGCACTGTCGCATGACTCTTCGTATCTGATACCCGCCTTTGTACTTGTCGCATTTAGTTTCTTCCTCCATGCCGGATACAATCTTCTAGCCCTTACAACTTTTGGAATTATTGTATATACTCTCTATCCCAGCGAGACCTCAAGACATGACATGTCACCTGTATGTTACTGTCTCATCACACAGTTACTCCAATGCGCTAAACTTTCTATTACAGTCTCTAGAAACTCTTAACGAATTGATAGCATCCAATAACGAATGGGAAAAGGTTGTCCAAGCAGCCCTCACTATTGTTGATAATGACGAACCGAGGTGAGCGTTCTCGTTCTCGTGTTTCAAATGCTATAGACTGACATCCTTTGAGCGCCTTCTACGGTGCAGCTACTCTACTCTCATCCTCATCTCTTCGCATCGCTCTCCATACGACCTTACTTACAATACAAACGCAGTGCGACAATGTCCGCCAACTCTTCTCAGCTCTCACATCACCTTCAGAGCTTTCTCAGCTCTCTGAGATGTATGCACCTCCCTCTCCTGTAATTTCATCCTTCTCGCACGATGGACGCACGAGACTACTGTCTCTTCCATCCCGGCGACGCACACTGTCCATGCCATCTGACCCGTTTGTTTCCGGGGAAGCCAAACGTAAAACTTGGAGCGGGACATACTCCAGGTTCGGTCAACTGGACAGCCCGACATTCAAAAACCGGGTAAAGGACAGGTTCGATCTTTCGCCGGTGCCTCAAACCTTGACCTCGGGCCCACCTCTTACGACTACTAGTGCACCGGTGACACCGCCGCAGTCATCTATTCCCCATATGAACAAGGGATCAGAGTCAGAGTACGAGGACGAACATGTACCTCACACTGCTGATGGAAATTTGACATTCGGGGCAGCTGCTTTGGCTCTACACCGGAAGCGAAAGACAATGGGAATGGAGGCACTTAGGTCACCTCCGACCAGTCACTTCAGCTCCACCCCTTCTCGCTTCACTCCACAATCACCACGCACGCCTCCACCTCTTTCATCTACATATCATCCTGGATCACGACTAACCCCTGTCCAAGCCACGCGGCATTCACTATCCCTCTCAGCACTACATCACGCACTGCAAAGTGCATTCGCGTCTAAGAGATTTGCTTGTTCGCATCTTCTCGCTTTGCGCTTTACCGATGAGGAGGATGATGGATACTGGGAAGACGTGTGCAGTGTGATGGGGTTGCTGACGACCACCTTCGTAGATGCGTCGTCGAAACTATTGGAAGCGATTACTGAGGTAGAACAGCAAAAGCTGCGGGATCAGAATCCGACGCCATCATCTTCGAAGGACTTCACGCATGGTAGCGACAAAAGTATGGAGAGTTCTGTGTGTCCGTCCTCACCGTTATCAAACAAGCGAAATATGAGCATCTCGTTCGCTCCGTTACCGAGCCATTTCTCGAGGTTCGCGGCGCATGTGGAAGCTATTCAATCCGCCTTGGACGACGCGAGGGAGAATTTGCAGCAGTGCGTTACAGCTCTGCGGGAGCGCGAGACTCGTTCTCCCACTAGTGCAAAACTTGACCGTCGTTGTAGACGGCAAACGCGTCTTCATTCGATTTCATCTCCTGCTGGTGAGCCTGCTGCACCGCTACCCCCGATATCTCCGGCGATCGAGGCTTACGAGCGTCTACGCCGGGAATTGGGACTTGCATTGCGGGAATGCGAACGTGGGAGGGAGCGCCTGTTGGATGTTGTGTACCCCCTCGATTTGTACGGCCCAGAGGACGAATATTCGAGTGACGACGTGCCTGCACTTGGACATGATGGTAGTGATGAGTCGGACAAGCCTGACTCTGCTTTCCCGTTTGAGGTCGAACAGGAGAACCCGCCTGCAGGGTATGCAGTTGTGGCTCTTGAGGCTCTGGATGAGGGAGCAATAGATGATGCGACGTCGCACCTATTACTGTCAACATCGACCCAGCACTTGCCGCCGCCGGGGATCGAGCAAGTATTTGAGGCGGACACGGGGAATGTGGGTGTGTTCAAGCGGGAGAAGTCGAAGTTGACAAGGGAGGAGAGGATAAAGTTTATGAAGGCTAAAAGAGAGAGTGGGGGTGGGATGTTGGGGCTTGGTTTAGCGACCATGGGGCAGGAGATGGAGAAGGGCGGAAAGGTGGAGAAGTGGGGTCCGGGGGGTGAGGTTGTGCAAGAGCTTAAGGACGTTATTTGGAAAGTAGGAGAGAGGAGGAGGAAGATGGCGGATGCGGATTTGTCGAAGGGACTCGGTGCTGCACCGTCAATTGAAACTATGCAATTGGACCAGGCTCAAACATGAACACTAATATGCCCTTTCTCGCTCCAAGCCTTTGCATTCACAGACTATATTCGTCCTATCACACGCTCGTTTTTACCATTATCACTATGTACATTGATTTATTCACTTTCTACATGTAGTATACGAGTGCCTGCATGCATCTGGACCCTATCCTCGTATCATTAAGGAAACAAGAGAAATTAAGAAGGCAGAGAAAGAGAAAGTGTCGACCGGAAAATTTGAAAAATTTGAGAAATCAGCTGTTTACCACTACCTACTCATTGTCTATCATACAGCGGCGAGCGCATTTGTATGCGAGCATTTTACGGTCCGCGAAAATGGCATTAAGGCTCTTCATTTGGAACGATAGTGCTTACCTCATTGTTTTTGAGGAATACACAGCCCACAGATTAGTCAAAAAAGCGCTGATCTGCCTTGTCAGCGTCGAATAAACCTGATACTGCGTAAAGCTGAGTAGGGCTCCAACGTTCTCCAACACCGTGGGTCCTGAGTCCGACGCAGCGGTGTGTTACACCCGTCAACAGTCATCAGCGCCCCAAAACTCAAGCCAGACCTGCAACGTAGTATGCAGCCCGACTTGTGTAAAAATTCCAGGAATAGGTTACTCACAAGTTCGCTGTAGCCTCTAAAAAACTCGGATTGTCCCAAGAACACTCCCGGTCATTCCATTATATCGCTATTTTCAACTAAGTTGCCTGTACGCTGAGGGTATAAGGAGAAATCATCAGTGATGTGCATATACAAACAGCATTTCTTTTGATAGGTAAAACACGTTCCTACGTATTACTGTGGGATGATTTCAGAGATCATGACATTAATCTGATATAGCAACTTGAGGCAAAAGCAGAGAATAGAAGAACGCTCCTGAGACACGGGAAAGATATGAGGGGGTATCTCTATCACTTGACATGAGCAACCGTATACTTATGACGTGCACAAACATAGTCGTTCTTACATTACAACTCATCACTACGCCGTCTTGAGCGCGCCTCAACTTTCTGTACGTCAACCCTTCCAACGCCATTCGCCTTGCTCAACTTTTCTAAGACGTCTTTGTGAATATTATCCCACTCCATTGTTGGAACGCTGAAAATTTGGACGTCCTGCATCTGACCAACCTGCCCGACGTGTGTGACGGCAGGATGAACCTTCGCGAGCTGTGCGGGTTCGACGAAGAAGGGAGAGCTAGAAGAAAGGGTCACAGTGAGATACGTGTTTGAGTCGTAGTTCAAATTGAGAGCCATGGTTGGTAGTTTGGCTAAGTACGGGGCGAGGCACAAATGCGATGACTAGTCGACTTTGATCGATCGAATCTCTTGATGCGTCAGCAACTAGCGATTGATAACCTTCTGGTTCATCTACTATATCCTTGGCTATGGCATCCTCAGCATCGGCGCATAAACCTCTTTCGTCTCAGGTTGGCGGGCATGCAGGCGTCCTCGCAACAGAGGACGGTTCACTGATCATAAAACCGGCGCTCCCGCTAGAACTCCAGTTCTATCAAGCACTCCAACAAAACTCTGACTTTGAGCCCCTGCGCCCATTTATACCCAATTTCATTGGAATGCTCAAGCTAGAAGGCGAACTAGACGAGCAGAAGTCTGCTGCAGAGGGCAACATCAGCGTGATACCTGCTGATACGCCGGAGAAAGATGAGTTCATTTCTGCCCTTCTGGGGGTGTGCACACTAAATTCATCTGCCACTTCTCTCTTGTGAATTCTTTCTTGTTCCACTGTAAACACAGTCTATTGTCCTGGAAAATATATCCTATCCCTTCCTTAAACCCAACATTCTTGACGTGAAACTTGGTACCGTACTCTATGACGAAACAGCATCCCCCGAGAAGGTTGAGCGAATGATCAAAACTGCAAAAAATACTACTTCTCACGAGACGGGAATAAGATTGACAGGATTTCAGGCGAGATCATCCATCGCTCATCGAGAACTCAAATCTGATAATGACTCTTCCTGATAGGTCTACGACAATGTCACACATCTGGCCGTAAATACGCCGAAAGACTATGGGAAGTCTATCAAACCCGCAGATCTTCCCGATGGAATATCTCGCTTTTTCCCAGTCGGGTCACCCGTCGCAAAGGGAAGTGGGGAGGCTTCAAATTCATCATCGACCGGTCTTCCTGTAAATACTCTTCTGCCCATTCTGCATGGGTTACGGAAAGACATTGCAGAAATCAAGGATGTCTATTCGGCACTCGAGATACGTATGATCGGGGGAAGTCTTTTGATTGTGTATGAAGCGGATTGGATACGTGCCAAGGAGGCTTTGCAACGGCTCGAGGAAGAGGATGAAGATGATGATGACGAGGACGAGGACGAGGACGAGGACGAGGATGAGGAGGGTGGTTCCAAACGCATCGGACCGCCATATGTTGTGAAGCTGATTGATTTTGCCCATACTCGCTTGACGCCTGGGAAAGGACCCGATGAAGGGGTTTTACTGGGGATGAATACTCTTCTCAGGCTCATTGATGGACGAATTGCAGACCTCGAGAAGGACTAGTGTACATGATTTATCAATGTCTGCCTTTTCTTGCTGGTACTTCATTGTGTTTGCAGGATTCGGGCAAAATACCGTGGAGGCTTAAGCTTGTGAGAGCTGGAGAACGTGGCTCAGTGGAGGAATGAGTCAGCTTGGGTTAGACCAGTGACCGATCCCTCTCTGAGACAAAATCGAACTGGTACAAGGGCTTTTATCTCAAATCGAGATAGACATCTGGTCAAATCTCAATCATAGAAAACGAATACAAAAATGCGCTGAATTTAGTGGAAAAGTGAAAGCTCGTGTAGGCAGACTAGTTATCTGAAGAAAACGACCATCCCATCCAGAACCACGCATAACAAGTAATGACCCATATCCCTAACCGAAAATATCCTACTCCCACTTCGAACGAAGATTGATAAATATTAATAACGTTACAGCCTTGGTTTACTGTCCGATCAATTGTGAGTACAAATTTGCCTGAGGGGCGTTGATAACTTACAGAGTGATGATACAATTGGGGCGGCCACGCGTACGCTCAGGCGACGACGCAGTACGATTGCACATCGCTTCCGTTGTTGGGATCCTCTTCATTGGAAGGGACATCCTGCCTGGCGAAGACGACGCAGTATGATGTCACGTCATTGTCACCGGGGGCCTCCTGACTGACGGGCTGGACGTCGGCGGGGTTGGAAGAGATGTTGAGAGCGACGAAAGAATCCATTTGATGAGCTGGTGTGGATGTAGATGCGATGCGATCCTGGAAACTCTGGACTCTGGCGGGGGCTTTTATAGTTTCACCCGAGTCCTATTCCGAGGTACGATTGACTGGGACATTTGCCTGGGCTCTCTTGTCTGTGGACGCTCACGCAGGCGCGAGCCCGTATTGTTAATGTCTCTTTTGGAGTGGGAACAAGGTTGGCGGGTAGGGATTGATTTTCTAATCTGGTCAGGTGGCGGGCATGATGTGCTCAAAAAGGGAAGCGCTAATTGTTCTTCGGGCATAAGATCATTGATGTCATCGGTGAAAGACGCCACGATGGGTGAACCATTCAGGGTAAAGGTGCGTATTTGATCTAGGCGACATTTGTTGTGAGCGATTATTGTTTTTTTCTTTCGTGAAATTATTGTCTTACAAGGTTCATCGTTTTAGAGATGGATGTTCGAGAAATATACGCTCAGGAACAGTACGACAGTGTGGGCACTGTGCGGATTGCCCACAAGAAGCTGTGAAGCTTTTCGAAAAGACAAGCGTCCTACATCTTTGATCTTGAGTAACAACGCACAGAGAGCGTATACAACTCTTGTGATGTTATGGCCTAGTGGATTACTGCATGAAAGTCATGCATAAAGCTGTAAGTTTGTCCGAACACAAACCCAGGCAGATAATCTTGAGTCGGACGATTAACAATGAATATACAGTCTCTATGATTCACTCGAGCAGATTTTCTTTTTCATTTCGACTGCGGGATTCTGCGGAATTGATCTAAGGACCAACAAATTCAAAATTTCCGTAGTCAATCAGACTTCAATGGGTTGCTTTTGAGTCTGACGACCAAGACTGTCAAGTCTTACGAGCAAAAAGAATATATAAAGCAGCTAAATCGAAAGCCAGGCTCGCGTCGGTAGACTAGCTATCACAACAAGACGACCGTCCCACTTTCCAGAAGCACAAGAAGCGCAAGTACAGTATACTCATAGCGAAAAATTCAAATGCTCCGTATCCCAAACCCAAAATGTCCTCCGGATCCTATTCCCCTTTCAAACGAAAAATGATAAATACGAATAAGTCATGTTACAGAGTTGGTTACTGTCTGGTCAATTGTCAACCCAAATTCACGCCTGAGAAGCTAGAAAAACTTACAGAATAATAATACAATCAGTTGCCACCACACGAGCACTTAAGCAACAATGCAGTACGACTAATGACCGTTGTCGCTGGGACTCTCCGTTGGAAAGGATGTCCTCCCTAGCGAAGCCTTCCTATATAAGTTGTTTAACTGTAGATATGACATTTTGTATTTTGTGACCATCTTGGGGTTATAGCAATGCATCACCAGGTCCTTGGATTCCCCCAAGATAAACTGAAGCTCACCGATCTCACCCTTGGCAGGATAGATCACATGTAGCATTGAGAATGGAGGGATGGCCTCAGTGCCTCCCGATGCTAAGTAGCCCTGTCCCATTTGGCCAATGCCCACAGGCACATTTCATCACAGTTGAGAGAATCAGCAATGACTTGATAGCCAACAGGGATGGAAATGGTTGGATTTGCAAGGTTCTCTCTTGAAATTTCATTGAATTCCAAAATTTGTTGCATAAGCAACACTGGCATGTTCAGTGTGAAAGCTCCCTGTAGCATCATGACAAAGTAGTCAGAGGTTCCTTCCTGCTGGAATAGGTACTGGTTTGCTCCCACAAGTACCCCAGGTAGGATAATGGCACTGTTGGCTGCATAGGCCAAAATAACTAACAGATCAGATGCATTAAGGGTGTCCAGAGCTGCCAGAGTTGGGAGCAAGGCTTTGTCAGCTGAGGAGGGTTCATCATCATTGGGGCGACCCTTCCATGCGCATTCTCACACCCGCCGGAAGAATCCAGCAACGAACCCTTGCAACATGCTGTCA
Organism: Termitomyces sp. T123_Mx157; assembly: GCA_018849495.1. Taxonomy (NCBI): domain Eukaryota; kingdom Fungi; phylum Basidiomycota; class Agaricomycetes; order Agaricales; family Lyophyllaceae; genus Termitomyces; species Termitomyces sp. T123_Mx157. The sequence continues at coordinate 96 of JABFYK010058252.1, read as the reverse complement.
CACTCCATCTCTACCCTGCTTTTAAATGCTTGAGGTCTGGGAATACTATTGTGCCCTGGTAGTTCGGACCCCCTTCAGTCGGACATCACGGACATG
>JABFYK010058251.1:0-42556 GCA_018849495.1 Termitomyces sp. T123_Mx157 | reverse complement strand
GCCAATTTTCCCTAAAACCAGCCCCCAAAGTGCTTGTCCAACACGACGTTGTGTAACGAAGCGAGGTTCCCGGCAAACGATATCTGACAGTGATACATCAATAATATCTGGCCTCGGGACTGCGACGCCCACGACCTTATGGTTAGGTAGATCCTTACTATATAATAGATCATATAATCTCTTAGGAAGCTCAATTTGATACCTTGCTAGGCAGTATCAAGATCCATATCGTCTTGCTTTCTGACGCTTTGTCTCGCGAAGCTCCTCTCCTAGCTCACCTCAAAAACAATGAACTTGTTTCTGCTGTCGAACCTCCTTTGCTTCGTTGTCTTTGCCTCGGGTTCCGCTGTGCAGTGGAATAGCAATGATAAAATAAAGCCTCTTGCTCCGAAAGTCGTCATAATCTCCATGGTGAGCTCACTTGCTATCCGTCCATTAAACCTCCTATCTTGCCAACGCCATTCTAGTTTGTTAGCGAAGGCGACGTATGGTATGGCATACCAGAGTTCAATGTCCTCGCTCGCAATATCACCGTACCGGGCCTTTCCCCTATATTCCCTGATGTGCATTGCACCAGCGACGGCTCTATTTGCCAGCTAACTACAGGAGAAGCTGAAATAAACGCTGCAACAACTATCACATCCCTTGTTCATTCCCCGTTCTTCAACCTCACCAAAACCTACTTCATGATTGCCGGCATAGCTGGTGTGAACCCCAAACTCGCTACGACGGGATCCGTCACGTTTGCTCGTTACGCTGTTCAGGTAGCCTTACAAAATGAATTTGATGCCCGTGAGAAGCCTGCCGACTTCCCTACTGGCTACGTACCCCAAGGTTCCACGAGTCCTGCTGAATTCCCCCAAGAATTGTACGGTACCGAAGTCTTTGAAGTTAACGACGCTCTCAGAAAGCTTGCTGTCGGCTTTGCAAAGCAGGCTACACTTAACGACACCTTAGCAGCCCAACAGTACCGAGCAAACTACAATCAGAATCCGGCTTTCACTCGTGGTGCTGAAGGACCATCCATTGTCGAATGCGACACCGCAACGTCAGACAACTTCTGGACCGGTACACTCCTTGCCGAAGCATTCGAGAATACCACCACTCTCTTTACAAATGGTACCGGAGTGTACTGCACCACCCAACAGGAGGACAATGGTACCCTTGAATCTCTCATGCGTGCTGCCATGGCCGGTTTAGTTGACTTCTCTCGGGTCATCATCATGCGTACTGCATCCGATTTTGATCGTCAATTCCCCGGAGAGACCGCGGCTACCAATCTGTTCGGTGACCCCAGTGGAGGATTCGTCCCCTCGATCATGAACATTCATCTCGCCGGTGTACAAGTAGTTCAGGAGATCATCAAGGGTTGGGACACGACGTTTATGAAGGGTGTTCAACCCACAAATTATATTGGTGATATATGGGGATCTTTGGGCGGTAATCCCGACTTTGGACCAGGAAGTATCTTTGGAGGCCAAAAGCCTGTTGTCAAGTCGTTCCGTACATCTCGTAGCGGCCAAAGGTTCACAAGAAGATTCCTTTGACCTTTGGTACCACCCGAGGAGTCACATCATCGACCTTCGCTTCGTTTAACTCGTTGAGCTTGATTATAGTATGAATACGATTTACAATCCATTAGTGTTAACCTCTATCGTACCACATTCTATCATTTTTTCTGGCTTTTACCTGTTGTTCAGGATAGGAAAGGATGAGATACAGTCGCGATCCGTGAGTGAACTATCCGGAACCATAAGTGTGAATCAACGTTCCACATGTGTGATGCATAGAAATTGGTGTATGTCGATAAACAGTATCTTACTCGAGATTAGGTGATAGCTTAACCATGACACTTTTGACTACTGGTATAATCGGTTTTCGATATTCCCTATAAAAAAACCGACGGGCGTTAGTGCATTACGCCATCTTGGACATTGATAGGACTTGCTAGGTCTTCAGGCCAATCAAAACGGTAGCTACGGCAGTAGTAGCAGTGGGCACGGCATAGGTAGTTGTCTAAACGTTTTTGCAGAATGCTGGGCGTTGAAATGAGCCATCAACAGTTGAGGTGCCCAAATGGATAACACAGTATCCCAACACAAACAAGAATTGCGTGAACTTTGACAATAATACTATCACAGAAAGAGGAAGATAGGCTCACTAAATGACTCCACAAACAAAGCGACAGGAAATACAATAACCCATCGGCGTATGGTGTTTCTCCAGAGTACCCATACACGCTGGATGATACCATATCCCAAAAGAGCCTTGGATCTTCCGTGAGCATATTAATTTAGACGTGAAGAAGACTATAGCGTACAGCAAATCTATGGGAGTCAACATTGAGTAGACTATCTTTGTCGCAACCTCATATTTTTCGGTCATGGGCAATTTCGGACCATGGTGACAAGATATAAGTAGTTTCGTGAACAATATGCGTGATGCGTTAGGACCATAGCGAACATGATAAGGTGGACGATCATTGTTATCGAAGAAACACGCGTGAACCCCCCCCCCTTAAAGATGTGATAAGAGAAATTATGCTTACATGATAAATCGACATCCGGAACTGTATAGATGGCTTGCGGAGCAAATAGTGTCAGCACCTTTCAATGGGATAAGTCGACACCTGAACGTACCGAGAAAGTACGTCTTCTAATGATGCCTGCAAACGTGCATAGTAGCTCATAGCAGATCATTTGTAAGATGTAGCTTCGTCCATACCGGTAGAAGATTCCATGTCGCAATGAGAATAGCTAAGGCCTGAGCAAGAACTGAGGTTGACAACACCCACGGTGTCAAATTGTAAGGTGACTAGATACCATTTTCGTTCTTGTATCAATTCGCCAGTCTGTGAATACACAGTGATCATGGGCGACATGGCATACAGATGTTTGAAGACTCAGGATTGAATCTTCATGGGGAAGGCGGTCAGACTGGATTGTCAGAAAATCTTCACGTCAGCGTGAGTTTTTCAGCACCAGAACCAGTCTCCTAAAACAGATGATATCGGCAAGAGAAGAGGATACATGGCCAGTCTCCACAAGAGCAGTCTCCTGCAGCGCATGATAAAAATGATTATCACAAGAACTATCGAATGGATACATTATTTACTGCATCGGTCTCAGAAAGTCCCCGTCTACCTTCAGGCGACAAAAGTGCAGTTCTTGATATCGTATCACGTATGAGCGCAAATTCCAGAGAAGGGTTCAGGTTCCGAGATTGTTCGCAGACAGTTCCAAAGGGAAGGAACCCCATAAGGACATCATAGGCAAGATGTCTGGCGAAGTAAGTGTAAATCTCAGGGTGTCAAACATCTCTTGTCGTCTGACGCGTGAAACACGATCATCATGGGAATTTGAATTTGCTTTGTATCGATATCATGATGTTATATATTTATGTACATATACTTTCACCGCTATATCTATCTCCCATACAATTGTAGCCACTGTGAACACTTGAAACTATGGTTGCTGTCGCACATCCGAACTTGAAGGTTACTTTTAGTGGCGATTATGTATACTTTGACACCCTAGAGTAGACCGGAGTCACTGACAGATGTTTCACAATGAAAAGTTGATATCGCGGGATTTAACATTTAAACACCGATAGTGGGTGAAAGCGAATGCCGGAATCCTATCCTATCCGACCGCCTGACATTTTACACAAGCCTCTGCGACCGATTGTGTTGTCAAGTTGCTGGGCTCGCGGACATCATCTTACACACTTTGTATTTGATATCCTGGCAATATATATATATTCATTATTTGTATCATATAACTTATATATGCGGGCGAAGATCAACTGCATATTAATATTTCTACTTGAGCCCAAGGTGCCGTATACTACTGAAGACGCGATCCTTGTCTCCCGTGCTATGGCAAGAATTCTACACGACCAAGACAGATTTCAACCTCTGAGTATCATCATGATAATGTGCTGATGTGACGCTGTATGTGGTAAGTTCATGATCACCTGGTATGGTACGGGCAGCCTTTTTAGCTTGGATGCTGTTTCTGAGACAGTTACCGTTGATACCAGAGAACTGAATTGAGGCAGCAGGTGTATTGGAGCCGTGGTGCGTTGAAAATTCGGAATGGGAAAGGAAGATAACCACTGTCGGATATAAACCCTTGGGAGTTATTGTCAATGTACAGACGGCAGACCCGGGCAAAAGGTTACACTGACTACAATGACACTTGTAGAATATGTGTACACAAAAAATGCAAAACTTAAGTGTGGATTGTTCTGGACAGGAGAAGTATTTCCAATGACGATTATGAGCTGCGGGTGGCTTCAATAGGTGTATAGAGAAGGTACTCAACACCTACGAAGAATAGGAAATAGAGTACTCCTGACTCGACAAACATCAACAAAACTCTCTCGACTCTGGAATTCGAAGAAGATGTCTGAGCATTAATGATTGTTTTCACACCGCGTCGGTACTCCCTAACATGCACGACTTGGGATGTGATAGTTCCTACGAGACAACGGGACTTACCATACTTTCCACGCAGTTAGTATTGTGACAACAGCAGTTGTGGCGGTGGGAGTGGCGTATGACGCCATTTGGGCATTTCTACAGAATGCTGGGTCTGTGAAACCTCCGTCAATGATTTTGGTACCCAGCCGAGCGACACAGAAGGTCAACAGAATTGATGTGACTGTCTTAAGGTAAACTCTTTTCCGAAAGCTCAGATAGACAACTCGATCATACCGAGCGAGCCCACAAGGAGTGCCAAAGGTAAAGCAATAACCCATCTGTTTGTGGTCTGCCCCCACAATACGAAAACACGCCACACTACAATCCCATCGCCCAATAATGACTTCAAGAATTAGTCAACGTTCAATTGACGCGGATTCGCATATGCTTACCAAGTAGGCATAAAGGAGATCCAGGGGACCTATCAAACTAAAGACCTTTTGTTGTGACGTCTGGTATTTTTGGTCTATAGGCAGATCGGGATCGTTCATGAGAGGAATTTGAACTTGACGGATGAAGTTCGTAACGTCAAATCCCCACATAACGAGCGCCATCGCATACATTAGAAATATGACGAGCAATGTCACGCTCGACACCCTTGACGCTGCCTTTCGACTAAAGATTCGATTGAATCGCGGAGAAAACGAGGGTAAATAAGATAACAGCCAACTTACATCAGAACACGACTTGCTAGTATCACGAAAACAGTGTAAATCGCTAACAAAGTTCATCAATGACATTGTTCCTGTTGGGTGAGCTGCAAGAAGCGGCAACATACCGAGAAAGAAAGTTTCAACGACAGTTCCCGCAAAGGAATGAAGCAGGTCATTGCCGATTTTCAGCAAGGTATCTGTGGTAGCACTATCCATGTCCGAGGGAGGAATTCACTTGTGCATTCTTATATAAGTGCCGAGTTCTTGTTTGCTATATATAAGCACGAGTCGGGGGTACGGGTCGTGATTATCAAGTGTCATGTACTAACAAAGTGTTTCTATGCGAGTAAGTCACGTAGCTGTCAAAGAAGAGTGGGAAACTATTTTCGTTTTTCACCTCAAGCGTTTGAGGTATCAAAGCGCCGGAAACTTCTTAAACACGGCAGGTACCTGATCATCTCAAGAGGTTGTCACGAGATGGAACCTTTAATACTTGTTTTATTGAGGCATGTTAGGAACTACGACGTGGCTGAAGATGTTGATGGGAAGAAATTACAGCATGTTGGGAACTACGACGTGGGTCGAAGATGTTGATGGGAATAAATTACCTGATACGAATAGGGGCTTGTAGAGTTTGGATGGAGGAGCTGAGCGCCACTAGCCGGGCTGGACGGAGGGCTGATGGACTGAGGGTTGATGGACTGAGCCGTGCTGATCGCCAAATCCAAATATATCGATAATGCCTTGCAAGTATTATTATCGGAAAACCCATCTATCTCCTACAAGCTCGGTATGGGATAATTTGAAACTGCCAGTGAATGACTGTTCCTCAACAGTCCTCGACTAGATGTTGCTTGAACTTCAGATCAATTCTTGTTGCAGCCGCCAAAAGCATTGTCATGTTAAGTCTCCTTTTGTCCAAGATAGGCAGCGTTGAATACGCCATGCAAAACAGACTTCAGTTCATCAGTATGTGGACCGTGAGTTGGTTTGTTATACCGGACGTCGACATTCCAAGATTGTTCATTTGCGTTGAATACCCTTTCTCTCCTATGGAGGTTGCCCTGCTGGATGGTGTCTAAGTCGAACACCGCAGGGTCCAAATGTTGAACAAGAATAATGATGATCATTAGATATATACCAGGAAAGCGAACATAATGGATTGGCACTTGCCACACGACCACTGATTGAATAGAAGTAGACTAAAAAGGCGAAGCTTTAGTTTCAGGTTTTTTTCGACATATCACTTGAACAAGCTATATGATGATGACAACGATATGGGATCATCGAATAAGAATAACTCGGAATCGAGGCGCACGTAAAAAGACCACTTCAGACTAGATCAACGGGATCATCAATCTCCACTCTCATCACACGACCAGCACCTTTACTGACCGCCTATAGGTTCGACTGACCGGTAACCCCTGTAAGTCACAATTGAAAATATGGCAAAATCTACCACAGCTGCTGATGCTGATGCTCAGCTTGCTATATCTCAAGACATGGGAATGATAGAAATACTCATCATGACGGTCGCCTACATTGGGGCAAATGAAGGAATACAGGATGTCAGCAAGAATGAAGTGCTGTAGAGAATACCAGTCTATCAATCGAGATATGTCGACGGATTGTCTACCTACGACCAGTAAAAGAGGGGATCAGGATCCATCAGGAACGTTTAGGCTCACGCCGCCATATGAGTTTCTACGTCATTACGAGTTGTACGGACAGCGCTCATACTGCGCCGCTTACTTTAAGCGAATGGGGAAACAATGACACTGTCTGCAGCGACTGCATACGATGAATCACGTTGGTAACGGCTCCACGGATATCTTAATGGTAGAAAGACGTACCAAGAAATATTGTTCTGACGACAAGATTACGGAGTCGTTCCCGATTGCTTAGCCGTGGTGGTGAAATCTATTCTGAGACGCAGGAATCCGTCAAGGGGTAGGCTGGTACCTACGCCAAACAGGTCATATACCCTCCTGAAAGCAAATAGATACATCGTATACATATACTTTAGCAGATAGACAATGGATCGCATATGGGATCCTCCTTCGTCAGATTGCAATCGGGCAGTGGGCCATTTCTTTCCATACTGGACAAGAAATTGTGGTCCATGAGACAATGTTTAGCAGATATGGTACAACCAGCTGATCCAGGAAGAAAAGTGAACGGTGTTTCATTCAAACAGAAACACGAGCATCAGGTTTGATGAGAGATCTCACACACAAGTTTGGGCCGAGAATATACATAGAGCCACTCCATATGACATACAACGAGGATTTAAGGTGTTCATGAGATGATTGGCGGCGGCACTTGATCGGCAAGAGAGATGAGGGATCAGTACTCAGTTAGGATGTGAGAATAGAGGGGAATGAAAGGAAAGCATCCCCACAGTAGCAGTATGCATAAGCCAGCCTGCCACCATCTGGTAAGATTCTCACGTTTGTTATTGAAAATTGTGAAATCAACTGTCACGCGGGCGCGGTTTCGGTTTAGAACGGGGCTGCTGCGCTGAAGGGTGACCATTGTGACTACGGGGTGACGGAAGAGAATCTCCTATCCCCTCGATCATTTTCAAATGAGTTCACCTGAATCAGACAAAGGTCAGCATCCCTACCGACGTTTGATTTCTTTTGTTTTCAGTGTGCGATAGTCATTATCGGTGTCATTGGTGGGAGTGGCTTGTACCATCTGGATAACTTGACATTTGTGTACGTGATGGCAACCGTTCCCGATTGGAAATTTTCTACATGTTGACCAGATTTGCAGCAAGACCGTCAATCCTGAAACTGTGCGACTGTCTTTTCCTTGCCTCATACTCAAGTCTGAGTCTGATCGTTATGTGTAGCCCTGGGGCTTCCCTTCAGCGCCTATAACGATCTGTCGCCTTCCTTCGGGTGCTCAGATCGCTTTCCTCGCGCGTCACGGACATGGACATGCCATCAATCCCTCCAATATACCTGTTCGCGCCAACATCGCAGCTCTGAAATCACTTGGTGCCCATGCTATCCTTGCATTCTCAGCTGTTGGATCTCTACGCGAGGAGATCGCCCCCGGTCATTTCGTTCTACCTTCACAAATCATCGATCGCACCAAGGGAATCCGTCCAGCGACGTACTTCGATGAAGGTGTTGTTGCTCATGCATCTTTCGGCGACCCTTTCTCCAAGAAATGGGTAGGTTGGCTGGAAGGCAGTGTACGCGCTGCATTGCAAGAGGAGGGGCGCAGAGTCGAACTACATACCGGAAAGACGATTGTTTGCATGGAAGGACCTCAATTTTCGACGCGCGCGGAGAGTTTGATGTATCGGCAATGGGGAGGAGATTTAATCAATATGAGTGTGTTGCCTGAAGCCAAGTTGGCTCGTGAGGCTGAGTTGGGGTAATCTGCATCTTTGAGATACCATTGCATCTCTGATTTTGGTTTGCAGATATGCTTTGATTGCGACAGCGACAGACTACGACTCTTGGCGCCCTGCAGAGGCTGGGGTCACCGCTGCAGATGTGTTCAAGACTCTCCAGGCAAACGCAGAGAACAGTAGGTTTGTTGCAGCCACTGTTCTTGAGAAACTCGCCCAAGGATTACCGGGTGCGTTACTTTCATTGTATTGGCGCCTACAAAAGATTCTCACTACGATACTTTCCAGATGTGAAAGAAGGGGGAGAAGGCTTGCTTTCGGTTCTGACCGAGGAGGTTGGCTCGATGCAGTTCTCGTTGATGCCTCGTCCGGAAAAGCCAGCCCCCGAAGTGCAGAAGAAACTTGCCTATATTCTGCCCAATTATTTCAACGAGGAGAAAGACTAGGATCTACATACCCAGATATTTACATGTTCAACGCGAAATACGACTCGAAAGTGTCTGAGTTCTGAGTATTATCTGTAGTTGGTGGGTTCGCACAACGAATTTCGTCGCACAGAAGCAATTTGGTATTCAGAATATCCTCAGATATGGATTGACTAGATGTAACTTGGACATACCCATACGGAGATGTTGTACAACTCAATAGTTTGCGTTGAAGGGATGGCTTTTGTGGTCGTTACACCAGCTCGTCCAGGATATCAATGTGTCACGAAAAGTACAATATACTGCTCAAAATTTGGTGAATACCATGCTTTCAACTTCTCTTATGCCAGCTCCACCTCTGCTGTCTATAATTGACCAACTAGGTCTATCAAACGTTGGAAAAATAGCGTTTGAGACGTTTGAGCTTTGGTCAGTCTGATTTGATTTCGTAGTTGAACCGACACCGTTCACACAACCAACAGCCCTTTCGCACTAAAATTATCTGTCGATGTGGTTGAACGCAATTTTCACTGGGCTTCTAGAATATAACATTGATTAAGGGGGTATACCACAAAGATAACAAAATACCAAAGCTACTCTGTAGATTTAAGCCAACACCGAACTTTCTCTTGGTTGAGAGATCCGAGTCAGTGCCTCTCGAAGGGTTCGTCTTCATAGTTCTTCGAAGACGGGCTTGACGCCTAGCTTTCTTTACGTTGTATGTCCAGGATGCCAACACCAGATCTTTCACATCAATGTCCTCTCTGACATGACTCTCCCCAGTGGCCCGATGTGCAGCACTACTCTTCCTATCATGGATAACCAGCGCACCACAACCACTTCTATCATCATCACCATCACTGTTGCTGTTGTTGTGACCGATATCGTCTGCATCTTTGTCACCGTGAACATCGTCATAAAGAATACTCTTCATCATTTGCCCAATAGACAGTGTGGATTCTGGTAATCCCCACTTCTTAAGGACGGCACAGCATTAGGTATAATTGAAAAGCAGACTGGAGAGTCATGAGAAGGCAACGACCGAACAATGTGATGAACGTTCAAGAACTCGACGTCAGTATGATAGTCATCATAGAAATATGGAGAGCAATTCGACTGTCGTTCGCTGCCTTTGCTGTGACAACATTGTACGTGCACCTGACACGATGCAACATCCGTCACGGTCCAATACCTCTGTCCTGAGACCTGCGCGTGTGTCGGAAAGAGCTGATTCAGGGTCGGATGTTCCGCCGTCCATATCGCGAGGATCAAACCAAACGGTTCGCGCGAAATCGACGGTAAATGGGAATTTTGGGAAGTAAATTAAGCTCTCAGCCTCTAGCAATATAAAATTGATTTGTGCATTGAAAAGGAGCATGGTAGTCTTGCACCTCCTCTCTTCCAGCTGACAAGAAGATATAGTCTGCTTGACCAGATATTGTGTAGGCAATGAAGCGGAGCTACTTCAGCGGATGGGTGGAGAAGCGTTGACACACCCATCAGGTATGGAAATGACCGAGTAAAACATATAGAGGACAACATTTGCTGCCATGGTGAGCAACCAGTATAACAGTTGTTGGTGCAGTTGGGTACAGTTTAACATGGTCTGAAACAAGCACGGGAAAATCCAAAAAAGAATGAGATAGTGGTAGCATTTCAAAGGAGCACAGCCACAGATCTTATCACCACCTTGAACTTTCGAAGTCGAACCGGGTCGCCTTACGCTATCATGTTCAAGAAGCCTTTAGGTGGATTGAAAACCTCAGCCCCACTGCGCGGCTCAGACAGGCGAAAACTTAAACAACGCGTCGTCTCGGCATTTGAAATATCTTCTGAAGATGGCGACTTACTTGTCCCAGACGGTATTCAGTCTGTGAAGTTCACTACTCATCTTGAAGAACCTGGGGTAAGGACGGAGGCCTGTCTCACTTAACTCGATCTCAGACTGTTTTCGTACTGCAGGTAGCGTATCTGGCGCCAGATGGGAATCCGTTATGGTTCACTCTTGGGAAAGGTTCTGAGGATCTCATTCCAACAGTGTATTCTTTGTGGAAACGAAGAGATCTCTTACCAGTCATCTCAACACCAGCAGCTGTGATTCCGATCTTAGTAGGAGGTGCCGATCTCATGATACCCGGTGGTCAGTTTTTACACGTTCTGATCCAAGTACGAAGTGAGGCTAATGCTTACTTCAAGCCAGTCGTCCATCATACTCCCGGTATAAAACAGGATCAACTGGTATCAATTCTGCAATTTAACAAGAATGATGAAACATCAACACTTTCAGCTCCGTTTGCTGTTGGGAGGATGGCACTTCCAGGTGACCAATTGAGTCAAGGCACTCAGGAAAAGGGAAAGGCCGTGTTCGTGCTCCACACTTGGAAGGATCATTTGTGGGATTTAGGGTCAAAAGGAGATGTTCCCGAGGCCATCCCATTCAACCCTGCACCGGAGAAAGCGTCAGCTCAGAGCTCCGATGAGCCCCCGAAAGATGAATCTTCAACAAAGGAGACGCCTACCGACGAACTAGCAAGTCTTACGGTCGAGCCCTCAAATGTTCCTGCCGTCACTGGCCCATCATACAATCCTCAAGAAATAAGCAGCCTTCTTCACACGTCGTTACTGCAAGTCATTGCATCGACAGTTCCATCTTCTGCATTTCCCATTCCTGCGACCCTTTTTTACACAAACTACATTCTACCTTCTCGACCAGCATTCCCCGCCTTAATCGTCCCGCACTCAGGGTACACTCCTCCAGATGCTTCTCCGTGCCCGAGCGCTTCTGAAATCACGATAAAGTTGTCGACTCATAAGTCGCTTACAGCTTTTCTGAAAAGTGAGGAGAAAGCTGGTTTGATCACCATTAAAGTGCAGAAGCACTCCAATCAGACTGACCTGATGATTACTTCAGTCAATGCGAAGCATCCTTCGGTAGATGGGCATCGTCTCCATGCCACGCTGAAGGATGTCGAAGTTACAGCTGCGAAGAAGGCGAAGAGGGAGGAGAAGGCTCGAGAAGAAGCGGGCGGGAGTGGAGAGGTTTTGGTGGTGGAGCTATGGAAACCCCATCAAACGACAGTAACCTTGTTTGAAAGAATGGGTGGCGAGTACGTCTATGCTCATTTTTCTCTCCTGATATACTCTAACTATGATTTAGTATCTCCAAACAATATACGATGGCCGATATTAAAGCGATTGTTAACTCGTATATTGCTGCGAACTCTCTCGTCAATCTCAGGGAGCAGGCGTATATCAATCTTGATGAGCCTCTCATCAATTGCATCTCTTCTAAGGTCAAAAGAAAAACCAAAGATGGTGGTGGAGCCCAGGCACCGTTAGAATTTATGAGGAGGGATGAACTCATGAAAGAGATTGCCAACCGTATGCAAAACTGGTATGAGATTTCTGACGGCAAGGAGGTTGTCAGAAAGTGCGTCGTCTTTGAGTCAAGTTTTTTATTGTCGCTTACTCACTGAATCTATCAGAAAGGGAGAACTCAAGCCTATCCAAGTCGTGATGAAAGTTCGTCAAGGTAGAAAGTTGTCCACCCTTATATCGGGGTTCGAACCCTTTCTTGTACTGAACGCCGAAGATATGGCCGAGGATCTCAGAAAAGCTTGTGCAGGCGCAACATCTAGTAAGTTCTCCAATGATGTGTTGGGTAATGTTACATAGTCATTGTCTTCTATTTCATCCAGTTGCGCCTATCACTGGAAAGCCTACAGGATCCGGTATGGAAGTTATGGTACAGGGCAAACAATCCCAAGCCGTAATAGAATATCTGACAGGAAAGGGAATACCAAAGAAATGGATTGAAACGCATGATCTATCTGGGAAGAAATAATATGATGGTTCGAGTCGGGCGATACTATATGACAATCTGCAGTTTCCATAAAAGGGAATAAACTCATAGTCATGATCACGTGGCTGTAGAAATTGAAATCTTTCGCATTCATGATTCATCCTTATCCCCATCGACATGCCTCGCGCAACTTCTGAACGATTCTCTCGAGCCCACCAGCCCTCAGTCAAAAAGGCTGAGGCAAAATCTTCTAATTCTATGACTAATCCGCTCTTTAACACAGCACGCTTTGGCCAACACATCCTCAAAAACACGGCAACGGCACAAAAGTCAGTCACCCCACTTAATCACTTGCCTTCGCGAAGATAACAGTAGCCTCGAAGAATTGTGGATGCGGTGTGCTCTGATCGATAGACGTAGATTGCTCCTGGCCTCATACAATTATCAGGCAAATCTCAAACCAACGGACAAAGTACTTGAAGTCGGACCTGGTACTGGTAATTTGACAGTCAAGATTTTGGAGAAAGCCAAGCATGTAACAGCGGTGGAGATGGATCCTCGAATGGCTGCAGAAGTGATCAAGCGTGTTCAGGGAACGTGAGCAAATCAATTACTTCTCGAGTGGCCATTCACGCCTACATGAAAACACAGTCCTGAACAGCACAAGTTAGAAGTTATGATTGGCGATGCTATTAAAGCCGACTTTCCGTACTTCGAAGTCTGCATATCCAATACCCCTTACCAGATCTCCTCTCCTCTTACCTTCCGACTCCTTTCCCATCGACCCTTATTTCGCGTAGCGATTCTCATGTTTCAGCGCGAGTTTGCACAACGACTCATCGCGAGACCTGGAACGGCGTTATGGTCGCGGTTATCTGCCAATGTCCAGGTTCGCTGTTTCTTCTGGTCTGACACTTGAACTCGGGTTCTCACTCCACTTCAGCTCTATTCCAAAGTTGACAACATCATCAATGTCTCCCGTAATGACTTCCGACCGCCTCCCAAAGTAGAGTCGTCAGTGATACGGCTTGTGCCCATCGATCCCCCTCCACCCGTCAAGTTTGAAGAATTTGACGGCATGAATCGTATCATTTTCTCGAGACCGAATAAAACAGTACGCGGAAACTTCCAAGCGCAAGGCGTCATGAAGATGCTCGAACAAAATCGTCGGACGTGGCATGCAGCCCAAGAATTGGTACGACTGAGTTCTCCTCTCAGTGCTTCTTATCGGTCGACCGAGGTTCTCAGATGATTGACGATACGCCTATCAATATAATTGTGGACAAAGTCCTGGACGAGGTTGATTTCACCGAAACTCGGGCATCTAAGATGGACGTCGATGATCTCCTTAAGTGAGTCATTTTTGGTTTACTGAGGATTGCCTTTTTCTCTAACTGTTGATCTAGGCTATTGTCCGCTTTCCACGAGGCTGGAATCCACTTCTCGTGATTCCGTGGATCTTACTTCCCCATAGGGTGCCACATCGCCACACAGAGACTTTAGTCCTGCTTTTGCAGTCGAACCTCGCGAGCTCGCTTATGCTGAAATCCGCGCAGCGCCGCGACAGTATGGTTTTCACGTCGTTCTGATCGATGTCTATATCATCTCTCCTGGACTTTGAGTAGAATGAAACACAATGATTATTTTGGAACGTTTGTAAGCGGTATTTTATGCCAAAATACATCGTTTCCGGACCAAAACTTGTATGTTCCCTTATCAATCTTATGACTCTACACCTTGAACCCCAGTGACCGAGAGAAGACACCGCCTCTTGATTGAAATATGTCTTAGACTTGAATTTGATTGGAAATTCAAAAAGTGAGTTTTCGATTCATAATACGACAGATTTACTATGTCTTTTATGTAGTCTTTTTTTTCTCATTCATACAACTCGCCAGAAACACTGTTCAAAAATCCCGAGCATAATTTATGAAGAGCAATCTCACGCGTGCTGCTCTGGCTCCATTTGCGTCCACGGTATGCAGCTTTAAGTGTATTTGATCAACCCAAAAACGCCCTCAAATAACCTGCAAATCTCTAAGCGATATATTCAAAATAAGTTAACTGCTATTCGCCGAGGGCTGTGCGCGACGTCCTATTAAAAGGCAATAGCATCGCGTTCCCAAGTGCAGTGCTTGTGAACAACAAGACGATATTATGGCTCAGATCATTCCCAGCCTACGTACTGACAGGCTTGACGGCAGCAACAATCTTGTTCCAAACGAACCACCTCCTGCATACCGCCACTCTTACCCACCTTCGCCCTCGTCCATCTCGTCCAATGCAGCCCACGGATTGCGAGCCCTCCACCCTCCTCCGGCATACTCAAGACGGGACTGGAGCCGCCTTGGTGAGTTGATCCTCGTGCCTGTCTTCACAAGCTTAACACAGTTAGACAGTAAACGTCGTTTACGAATTAGGACAGGCTAATTTTCCCTCCATTCGGATTCTTGCTACAAGCCTGCGTCGTCGCCAACATGCGATCAGCAATGTTGAGGAAGGCCGAGGGCCGATAAACGAGTTACAGTCGATTAAGACCCGTCTTCTAACAGCAGTGGCCCTGGTCCTTGTCGTTGTAGTTCTTATCGTCCTGGCCTTTGTCATCATTCCTTAAGTTGGTATCATGAGTGACTGAGCTGATTGAGTACGTCGTCAACCGCCTCATACCTCTGTCAAGAGATGATCACACGCTGTAGGCCACATCGACATTTAGACCTACAAGCCATACCCTCGCAATCATACCCACTTCGTTATTATTGTTCATTGTTCCGATATACCACAATTGCGTCATACCCTATACGATCGATCGATCTCGAGTCGGTCCTTTCTCCCGTCTCTTCGAATTCTTCGCATTCCCCACAATCTTCAAATTTAACGTGGTTCAGTACCTGACAGTTTGGGTCTTGCTGCAGCGACGCCATTGACCCGTAACATCCTCCTGACACATCTACCATAGAACCCAGTACTGTTCACGAGTGTTTGGTTTCTGTGCAATCAATACCTGGGCTTTCCTTGAATAGTAAAGGCTCCGATCTAATATCAACCATTCATGAGAAAACCAGTTGGTCGCAAACTCAAGACGTCCATATGTTGCGCCGGCATGTGGCATTTGGGATTTGAAGCGAGCTCCTCATCGACTCTGGACGATGAATGTCGCGTTGGCTGCTATAGATCATTGGTAGGCTATCCATGAATCTGTGGCTCTGAGTTGCATGGATATCTCTACAGCTTCTCCCGTCGGAATTCATCGGACCGCCGGGTGTCGGTCTTCCAAAAATAGAAGGATGATCATGCACAAACCTTTGATTATTATCCCCTTCAAGCTCTTGTTCATGAAGGCAGGACAATGCGAAATCGAACGATATCGTATAAAGTACAGCTTTGAAACGAAAGCCCATTAATACAAGTGAATAGAGTACCTGAAAGCCCAGATGATGTAGAAACAAGTAATGTTCGACCTTCAGCGCGTCATGCGTTGACAATCAGCGAACGGTACTTGAAACATGTTTTGTATCTTGCGGTCTTCATCTATGACCTGTAGAGGTTGTAACTAAGTACTTGTACATTGAGAGTAGGCGCATTGCGAAGCCAGGAGCCTAAATCCACACTCGGGGACGTAAGTACCCACCTCAGGACATGGACAGTTTCTAATCGTCTTATGCTTGTGCATGGCACTCGCCTTGCACTCAGATGATCCGCAATCTGTGACTCCACCAGTGAAATAACGGCCGTGAAAATGCTACGCCACACAGGCGAAGTGTCAGCCCATCGGGAGAGATCGCACGGCGTTCAGAGCTAACGTACCCCACAGCCACGGTAAAAATCGCCAATGCTGAACAAAAGACCAATATTAATGTCGACATTGCATGGAAAGGGCAAATGATTCCTTACACTTCGTGTTTGCACATGACTAACTTCAGGCAGGCGATGACAGAAAGATTCAATGTAAGAGATTCACAAGAGAGAAGTGAAGGGAGAAGTTCGCAATAGTGAGAAGGAGCAGAGGCCGCAAATAAAACTTGGTATGTGGGAGGCGTTTACGAAAGGGTTGTTGCTTTTATACCCCAAGGCGTCGGACTTGAGAACAGTCGGACTTGAGAACAAATCAGGGTGATATGTAATGATATGTACTGCACAAGGCAAAAACGTCAATTACTGTCGAGCCGATTTATTACCGGAGTAACCCTGGCAAGTAATTTACAGCTCAAATGCGTATTTGACGGCACGAATAGTGAAAGAGGGGGCCATTTGCATTTGCTCAGCACCCTCAATTTCAACTCATAACCCTCGTGTATGAGCCTACATGCATGCAAGACACTAGAAACTGATAAAACGTGTAATAAGGATCATGATCATGACAGATCTCACCTGGGCCATGGAGTTGAACAACTGGCCTTGCCATGCGTCATGCGTAATTGATTGATCTTTCACGTGGACGATGCGTGGGGGCCGTTGGGGGCCGACGAGTTATATATGTGCCGAGGGACGGCGTCCCTTGAGGCCAGACCGTATGCAGGGATAATTGAGGCCGTTGTCACGGGGAAGTGGCAATCGACTCTTGAGATGTATGCTTTACGTCGACCCACCGTGAAGCAAGAAGCAAAGGCTTTAGAAATGATTCGTGCTTCATTTCAAATTGCTACTTGACCGGCTTCGGGGTCGACGATTCAGATTCGGCGGCGACTCTATATATATCCATTCAAGCCGTACAGATCAGCGCTTCAGAAGTGAGCTCCATGGGGTGCATGCTTCCGATTCTGATCCGTGGAGGTGCTAGTAGGTGGTATCACGAAAAAACGAGCTTGAGAGACAAAATACGTCTAGACAATATGGCTGAGGCTTGATTTGGCTTGCGTTTATTGGCATAGTCAGGCCTGGATAGGCAGGCAATTCAGCCGAAGCCACAGGCAAAACTCATTTGACTCACGTATCAATGTGGAGTCAATGTCAAGAAAACATTACCCGTTCGCGTAAGAATATACAGTTAGAGTTATCGATGTGTCGTGTAAAGATAACTCATAGATAAAGTCTATTCAATTAGCTGTTGAGTTGTCTGTTGACTCGTTGCAACCGCGCAGTACGCATTGAGAAGATGTTAGTGGGGGTTCGTCATGTCGACATTAAAGATCTATGATCATTCGTTGCGGCCATCAGTGGAATCACATCACTTGTTTAACCAATTAGTAACAAAAATGTTTATGCTGAGCAAAAAGGCTTTAATTTGACATGACTCGGACGGAGCTCGAGCAAGGAGACCAATCTCCTCAAATTCCACGCGAGTCGACGATCGTCTCATAAGTGGAATGTCCGCGTGTGTCATATGCGTTTGCATTGAGTTTGCATGCCTCGCCGTATATGTGGCGGACAATAAGGAGAAAAGGGGTGAGAATATTTGTGCGGATTTGACACTCCGGACCGGGTTCGGAATTGACCCAAGTAAGCCCTTGTTCAACCATTTCTACGTATCTGCAGTAATTTGATACTAATAGTATCTCCAAGTAATCAGGGGGTGGGTCGACCACATCTAACGAGAGTAATAGGTTTCGCTGCCGTAGTGCTGATCAAATCACTTAGGCAAGGATGCCCTCATGTACGAAATTTCTCATGTCAACTCTTCTGATCTGATCATTCACTAGTTGCTGATCTCAAGGCCAAGGCAATCAGCGCCAAGGATGCCAGCGTATCCAAAATGCAGAATATAAGAGATAGAAACTCAAGGTGAGTTAGTAGTTGTCGTATGAAACTGGGAATGACTACCCATGAACGGTATCATAGTGTGCCGATGAAAAAGACAACTTGGGACCCATATAGCGGGAAACCAGCACCACCACCGCCGCCACCCAGAGTAAATTCTCATTCACGTCCTGAACCTACGTTTCCACCGCCGCCGAGTCGGACGAATTCACGCAGTGGCTCATCGGTGTCTCCATCACCTGCCCCCCCTACAGCTCCTCCTCAACCGCCACTTCTTCGTTCATTCTCTTCTTCTTCTTCTTTACCGTCTGGAGGACCTCCACCGGTTAACCGAGCCACGATGCCGTCTAAGCCGTCTGCTGGACCTCCCCCCATAGCCCATCTTACTAGACCTGACCAACCAACGACCGTCGATTGGACAAAACTTTCTGCTCAAGATAAAGAGGCTTTCTTTGATTGGCTCGATGAATTCTTTAGCAAGTTCTTCAATATCGGCACACCGCCTCGTGCAGGGAGTAGTTTATCTCACTGATTTGGCATTATAGCCGTGAGTGAACCTCTTTCTTGAAACTGGGGGTACGCTTGGTTTTACCAAGATCACAGACCGGCTTGGCTAGGGTCAACATGTGAGATGTTTATTGTCCGGGCGGTTTGGCATCAGTACATGAGATAGTAGTCTTTCCAGTGTTTGGGAGGGTAGACCTGAACCCTTGTCCTGTCAGTAGTACACAATCTTGATCGAAATTGTTGGCAATGTTGGGTTCGGGGTTTGCTTTGTGAGGGTGCTGTAGTTTTGTCTGTCGGACTTTGAGCGCCGGGCACTGATCTTACTGATGTGGATCGATGAAAGAAGCCTTTCGTTTATTTCAATGACCTTTTGGGTTTCCGCAAACTTGACCTGTACCAGTCCTTCAACCTTATCCTCCTCCTCATCAAGAGCGGGTTTCGACATCGTCTATGAAACGCGGATTTCTCAAGTCTGACAACAAAGCAGCGGCTTCTGCTCAGGCTGATTCCGAACCTTCGAAATCAGACTCGACGTTAACGATGAAGCGCGGATTTCTCAAGACTGACAACAAAATAGCACCTTCTACTCAGGCTGACGCCAAAGCTTCCAAGCCAATCCTCATCCCCGCTGCCCCAGAGGTCCCTCCAAATATCCCTCTTAGCGGAAAGATTGATAATCACAATCCCTACTTCCGTGTCGTTACCTTACCCACATTAAACATTCCGACATACTTCCTTTTGTATCCTGGCACTAAGGAGGCGATACTCGAACAATGTGGACCTGTTAAAGGGGACCTTCGCTTCACGTCAATGCCTTTCGTCATAAAAGATGTTCCTGGCCAGGGCCGCGGTACATTCGCCAAAAATGCATTCAATATAGGTGATATTATCTGGGATGAACACCCGTTATTCGTGGCACCTGTAGGCTTCCACACCAAGTCAGTCTTGCCCCCGGAGTACTACTTGAAGAAAGCGATCGACAGTCTTCCTCCTGAATACAATTCCACGTTCTACAGGCTCCACAACTGCAAATCAAACGATCCGCGAGATGTCAGTGGCATTATCGATACAAACGCAATAGACATCGGACGCCTTCCAGGTCCATACGAGGGCAAGCATTTCGGGATATTCTTCGCGATCTCGCGTATCAATCATAGGTCAACTTTCTTCAATCGCGCCGATACTCTCTTAGACTGATGGTCCGCAACATAGCTGTGTCCCGAACGCAGAGCATATTTGGAATCCTAAAACTTTTACATGTTATCTGGTCGCTTCACGTCATATCGCAGCAGGAGAACAGATTTTTATCGCATATACTCCCATTTCCAACCCTCGTACCACACGACAAGAAGCGTTGAGATCAAAATATGCATTTACCTGCACCTGCACCTCCTGTACCTTGCCCAAAGACCTCTCTGCCCGTAGTGACATAAAGCGCAAAATCCTCTCTTCTGCTCTAGATGCGCTGCCTAAACAACAAAAGGAGCACGAGGGCGCGTTGAAACAATGGGTCGCAGATCTATCTCTTCCAGACGACCATTTACTCAAGCCCGCTCGGTTCCTCATGCAGATCATGGAAGAAGAACAGGCTTTTGATGTCTTTATATGGCTGACGCAGGCCGAGATCGTTTGCAAGGCTCTTTGTGCGCTTAGCGATCGCGCAGGAGTAGTTGAACTCGCACGAAAAGCCTCGGCCTATGCAAAGACGAAATTCTTTGGCGACGACGCTGGGTGGAGCAAGGTTGCAGCGGCCCCGGAGAAGACCGAATGGTGGGGTCTTCGAAAGAAGACTATTATTAATTGATTTGGAACTGTGAGCCCATCTTCATCGTTGACATATATCACGCACTCATGTTGGTGCTTGGATAACTCGTAAGGCTGCATCTCTGTTTTGAAGAACGGTAGATCAGGTTTTGATACTGACCAGAAGTGCTTTTGGCTATCAGGGTCTGGTTGCCAAGCTTTGCCTCCCACGATCGTCGTCTGATTTTGACTCAGCAGGATGCTGTTATATAGCTGGTGTTTTAACGCAGGCCCTGCATGTAAATATCATCATCTGATATGGTTTGTCTTTGTGTGCTACTGTAAGCTTATCTTATCACCCTGAGGCTGTTATGAGATGGTCCTATGTCTTCTGGTAACTTCAACATCCACGAGCCTGAGCATCTCAAAGAAACATCTTACGACAGAACATAAGTAGTGGTAACTTCGGTGATAATCCAAATTGTTCGTCGAGGTATGCTATAAGATGTACCAACATCCCTTTGACGTAATTTATGGGGCATCACAGACCACAAACATAAATTTCAGGTGCGAGACGGTTTGCTCAGTGCGCCACAGTTGATTGATCTAAATCCGGGAGTGTTTTTTGTAAGCTGGCGCGAAGGTATGAGTCTCAGGTGTTCTCGATATACTCGACTCATGCTAAACAGGATCAATGATTACAGCAATCTTCGTAGCACCCGTTACGGAATTCAGGGGTATTCCGCTGCCTAAGGGGCACGGCTGGGCCATGACTTTCCGACTCGGGATCTCCGCCTTCGTGGACCTTTGAATTGGAATTACTTGAGGAGTATCCTCCAGCTACACAAATGCGGGTTTGAGCTTGAATAATACTGTATTACTGATCGAACCATTGCCGTACATTGAAGAATAGCTTTCTATAACGAACGATGCTGCTCGGAACTTTCCTTTCTCATTCACCTCAAGGTCCAGTCATGAACAACAAGGTTCCACGTTGAGCTTACGAGGTACCGGCTGATGTTGGCTACTCCGCTGTTCGACCAGTTCCCCCTCCGTCTGCACAATTATCATTCAGTTGAGCCCCCATGAAAGACAAAACCTTGTACATTACTACTGCCACTCGGGTATCAATTTTTATGGTGTCAATGAATCGTCGTTTTTAATATTGTCGTTTTGGTATGATAACACTAATCGATCTCTAAGTCCCTGGTCGACCCCTGGTTTCATGCGGTAAAAAATGTCTCACGTAGATCCCACAATTTGCACCATTCCAGGTATCCATGTAGGTACACGGCACCACGTGCATAAGGAACATGGAGATATATGTATGTAATGTGTACATTGACTGGTGATCATGAGTGATCAGCGAGATATCCGGTGACACTGACACTGACAATTGAAGGTAGTTCAATTCCTTATGCATATATAGTGTGCAAGCTCAGACTCAACCTGGCTCATGACGGACCTGATGAACCCAGGATATTCCCGTATGTTCTTAGTGAGCTGCGTCCGAATGAGACATCTGGCCATGATTATTCAGGGACAGTTTCTAAGTCGCTTTCGCGGCGCAAAATGCAAACAAAGTCCAAAAATTTGAAGTGAGGAAAAATAAGGCATGTGCACAACTCACAGACTCTAGAACAAACCGAGAAGATCTTCCTGCTGTGTTGACTGCGAGTGTGACTGCTGCAGCGGTGCGGCTGGCGTCTGCGGTACCAGCACACTCGGCGTTGCAGGAACAGACGGCAAGTCTACCCCCAATCCAGAGTTTCCGCCTCCAAATCCAAAGCTCGGCGCAGGTGTTGAAGCCGACATCCCACCACCCCCTCCAAAAATTGACACGAGGTCGTCCAAGGGGTTACTCGATGTGCCTGCGAGCAAGTTTGCTGCGGCTGGCGTTTGGGCGAACACCTGTGTCGCTGCGAGACCAGAGGGCTCTCCATCCACTGCGGGTGCATCGTCGAAGTCCCTGTCACGTACACCGTCAATTGCAAAAAGAGCGGATACAAGCGCTTTGTAGCACATACAGTAGGTTCTCCGCTTGCTGTCCGGCGGCGACAGTTTGGAGTGCCTTCTTCGTCGAAAAACGATCATCCGCTCTGAAAGGACATCAGGTTGCGCAAAGATGACAAGCACGATACACACTCGGTTCCCTTCCGTATTGTATCAGCACCGATCCGTCCCCTCCCAACAAATGTTTCTTCCGGTTTATGGTATACACTAGCCAAACTTGAGATTTCGCCAAGCAGCTCTTCTAATAGCGCGGGTGAAACAGTGGTAGCGGGTATTGAAATGGGTGGTCGGTGTGCCAGGACAACAGCCTGAGAATATCTCAGCTGAGATCAATAAAGAGTTCAATCTGAATATAGACCTTTGCAGCGCCAGGATCCGTGGAGAGTAGCCGCCAATAGATGTAAGCTCGATCTCGCACATCAGGGGAGTCACAATCCTTTGTGGCCGTCGTCAGCACACGCTGGACTATGCCTTGTGCGGAGTCTGGCTTCTTGAGGAAGAGTTTCACCACGGCTGTTAGTGTTTGAAGTTGCACCTGCCCACTCAATGAGGAAAAGCGAAGCATATGAACAGCAAGGAACGCACAGGGTAAGATTCCTCAGTGAAGGAGTCAACGAATATGCCCAGTAGCTCGTCGGCATTGTCAATCTTATTGGCATACTCGCCGATGATCCAGATGAGTGAAGCTTTCGCCTCAGGCTCATCAAGCTCATCGAGGTTAGCACAAAGTGTAGGAATAACACCTTCATATGTTGAGGGATATTTACGGAATATATCCTAGAGGGGATTCAGCGCCTTGGTTTTATTAGATAAGAGGACAGACCTTCATGACGACAACGGCCTCTTGCACGACATAACTAACACGAGTATTAATGAGTTCGAGCAGGACATTGACACACCGCTCGGCGGCAGTATCAATCTTCACAGCTGCTTGTCCGATGGCTTTGATGCTCTTCCGGACGAAGTCGACGTCCACTTCGGATGCATATCTAAGCGAAAGGCTCAGAATTAATTAGGAAAGAAGGGCAATCTTGAGTGTACTCTTTCAACTCGCTCAACAGCGCATCCACGTTCTTCTCATTTGCAAGCCGTACCATGATCTCCAACTTCTCAACCTTCACATATAAAGGATCGTTGTACTTACAGAAAAACACGCGCATCTCGTTTGAGAGGACATCAGGCCGTTTTTGGAGGAGGAGATTGATGTTCCGCAGGGCAACCCATTGGACCTCTGGTGGCGAGGAGAGTAAGGTGACCAAAGGTGGGGCCATTTTACGCATTAGTTGCTTGATAAGATCATCCCGGCGCACACCACGTATGTGGATCATGACAACCTTGACTGCGGCAAGTACCACGCTGCCGTTGACGTGTTGGAATTGCGGAACGACGCGTTCGCATATGTGCTCGCTCTCCTTCTCGTCTTGCGCGATGTATCGCGCCAAAGCATTGAGCACAGCGACTCTTCCCCACTCTGAACATTCGTTTAACGCAATCAAAAGTTTGTTGAGTATGGAAGCAGTAATGGTGAATATGGCAGGATCGGATAACGATGTGGATGGCTGTGCGGTGGCAACGTTATGGATATCGGTCAGTGCAGCTACGGTATTCGCCACAACCTTTCCATAGATGCCATGTCGATGTACGTTTTCTGTGAAATGACAAGACGCTTACCATAGGGTTGCTATCCGCAATCATCTCGTGCAATTGATCCAAAAACCCATTCTCAATCACCAACTCCGGCTTGAGGTCGTAGAGTTTCGCAACGCAAAGTGCCGCTGTCTTTCGTACATACGGGTTCTCGTCACGGAGGCACTTTTGCAGTGGATCACACAAATAGTCTATAATCTTCTCCGCACGAAGACAACCCATAGTTCGTATCGCAAGAGCTCTTACGAGCGGATTTGGATCGTCCGTATCCTTGACGAAAGTATTGACAGCGAGAATAACGAGTTCGGGCTGTGTCTTTGCGTAATTCATGAGATAGAGATAAACGAGCTTCTTCTGTTCAAGGTCCTCCGTCTGCATATTCTTGAGAACGTCGGGAAAGAGACCGCTGACATCTTGTACATGATAAAGATATGCCCCAGGTTCCATGGCAGTGAACAAGCGTACCTTTCCCGACGGTCATGGAAGCAATGGTACGCTTGATGGCATCCTTGCGTTTCTCGCGATATTCGCTGTTGAGGTCAACGCTCAGCTCGTAATTCTCGCCCTTGCGAGGGCCCCGTATGCTCATGACTATCGCTCGAGGACAGAGATTCAAATTTTGATCATGCCCTAAAGGTAAATCCTTTTCTTATCGTCCTTTGTTGGCAAACAAGTTGGCACATGTGCCAAACAACGTGAAATCGTCACTTTCACAGTCAAATATTTGGCGAACGATAACTCGAGAACGCATGCACCGTTTGGATTCATACTTTCCGAAGTTACTCTTCTGTGCTGGGGCTAGGGCACTGTGTAATTAGAATTGAAAATCTATGAATTTTGAAATTCACATCTTTTGTTACCCATTACGAACATCGGCGAGCCATTCTGGCAGAACAAGCAATTGAAAAATTCATTGACATACGTCAGATTGCTTCATAACAGTGACCTAGAGCACTGGAAGGACAGTGTGTCATTACTTGTCAGAATAACATATCAAATCGTTGTTACTAGAATTGAATCCGGCAACGTTTCCCCCCTCCCGATACATCCTTGCTATCACCCAAGTTCTAGCAACAATGGGAAACAAAAAGAATCAGGAAAAACGACGATTCAAGACTGCCAAGCCTGGAAGAAAGCTTAAAGAGCCAGAGAAGGAAAACATGGAGCTGACACACATCAGCATCACATCCAAAGCCTTGCTCCCTTCATCACAACCCTTCTACTACATCTGTGGGACTTAAAGGTGTTTCTCGGGGCCTGAATGATACCAAAGTTGCTGCAATTTCTGCTTTGACCAGTCTGAGAGGGCACCATGTTCCTGTATTTCAAAATCACTCTCGGATCACCCTTACAGTAGAACAAGTCTCTGGCTTTGGTCTGGAAGTCTCTATTTTTGGTCTGGTAGCCCCCCTTTCAATTGCTTCAAGAAGCTGAGGCAACTGAATCATTTGTTTCAGGGAGTTAAGGCAACTAAAAGATCTTCCCCCTCTGGAGTTCATACAGGTGTCTACCACTCTCAGTTGGGTTATTTGTCATTTGCCTCAAAGCAGATCCAGAGAGTGAGATTGACAGACCCATGACTCAGACCATTGCCATCTCCTTCCAGCTACACTACAATTGTCTACAGTGCAGGCCCAATTTTGACAAGAACTTTCCAGTCGTGACATTTTCCTTCAACATGCCTATGTCGAAGCTAGCACCAATAATCTCACAAATTTTCATGTAGTGATATTTTTGAACTCAGCCAAACAACTCAACAAGAGAAACTCAAAGTGGCCTATCATATTTAACTTTGCTGTACTGACTTTTTGAGGATTCAGGAGTCTCAACGGAATGCTGAAGTGAAGATGTCCCCACGACCACTGTCACGCCTCTATATTGGGGTATCAAGGTATCCAAAATAGACCAACGAAAATTTCGACCCTGTTGAGCCAAAATTCGAAACGCGAACATGCTGTCGAGGAGAAGCGTAGGTTGATGGATAAGTCGAAGGTGTTGAGGAAAATGAAAATGAGACGGGCCGGCCATAAGTTGCAGGAACAAATTCTATTTCTTGGGTCCTGGGGAGTTCTCAAACGTCGGTTCCTCCTCCCGAGAGAGAGGGGCCGAAAATCAAGCTAACACAAGGGACTAGCAGTAAGAAGGTATGAGTGAGTGTGGATTATAACCTGTGGAATAAGGATGGTGGGAAGGGATCTAAAAGACGACGCGTGAAGTAACGTGTATCATATCTATCGATGCTGCAGTGTGAGACAATGGAAATATAACGTAGATGAGACTTGCCTGCAAGCAGTGTGAGACGATGGAGTCGTCGACACGCTCCCGCAGATATATAAGTGATTATAGACAAAGGGAAAAGGGAGACAACGATGATGAGAGCCAAATATAACGTGACTGGGTCAGTACGGGTGACCGAATTAACCCCGGGCAAACCCTCCTCACACTTGCCCGAATCCATACTACATAACCTGACCACGTTTCAAGCATATGGTCTGCCGCGTGGTGCCCATGCCTCCGCCCTTTGTGCCCATACGCTTCTATTCAAGTGGGCACGAAACCCTCTTACAAGTATTCACCCGCATAGACTACCCCTTCTATTGCTTGGTATACTTGACAAGGTTGTTGAAGGCTTTTGAAGGATCGGACCCGCAAACTCCTTGGACATACTTCCCGTCAAAGTTGATTCCCAATTTATACATGACCATCGATATCATGATGTCACGCTGTCAAAAAAAATCGGTCGTGTCCAGATTAGCTCAAGGAATGCTTAGACATTTCAGCTCCTCTCCTTGAGCGCGCGAATAGCTTCCCGAGTTTGGTCGACAATCTTAGCAGTTACATACTGGTATCTCTATCCTGGGATTTGGGAGGACCGTGATCTTAATTAATCTAGTGTGATGGGCGTGACACTATCAAATAGATTTTTGGAGTCCGTCCCTTCATAAAAGTACCTTACCTTGCCTTCGATAACCTTCCAGCCAACTGTCGCCCTCCTTTCGTTCCGGCTATACCGCGCACTCTCAACAATGTCGCGCAATTTCTGCATACCTGGAGTCTTCTTTATTTTTGCTGCTCTTGTCCTACTATTCTTGTCTTCAATTTCGCTCCCCTATTTACCAGCACTCGATGTCGCCAGGACCAAGTTTGAAACGGAAGTACTTGATAGCGGAGCTCAGGGAATGACTGAATTGCGCGTGAGTGTACATTATAGCGATGAAGTCTAGCTACTAACAGATCATGTAGCTTGGAGTCTGGTAAAATTTTTGTCCTTGTCGTCAGAGCCATGTAACAAACGTGACTAGGGCCTATTGCTACTATGATCAGGATCTTGACCGGACCTGTACTACAGCCAGTCCGTTCTTTCACCTGCGTTCTCTGCAATTTATAAATTCCTCTGCAGCACCCGCCTATCAAGTTGCAATCTCGAATGCTGCCAAGACAGCTAGCGTTATCATTGGATCATCGTGGACTCGTGGATTGGCAGTTCACCCTGTTGGTACGGGATATTAATTGACTTTCTGTCGCTCGTTGACCCATCAAGCCATACAACAGCTGCTGGAGTCGCATTCGTTGCATTCCTCCTGTCACTTTCTATGCACCACGCTGTGACATTGGTGGCGTCACTTTTCGCCTTCCTTGCATCGGCCCTTGCTCTGATTGCATTTGCTATTGACATCGCCCTCTTTGTCTTCCTCAGGCACCAGGTTCATATCCTCCCAAATATCGATGCCAAGACAACCATCGGCGTAGGTAAGTTTGCACAAAATCACAATTCATAGGATGCATTCAGAGGATAATCTTATTCTGATCCACAGGCTTCTGGTTGACCTTCGTGTCTTTCCTGCTGTTGATACTCGGTGGTGCTACGGTATGCCTGGGTCGTCGTCATCGTTACAAGCGCACGGATGGCGCTGCCACTTATCCCATAACGACTCCCAACACATCCGAGAAAAAGCCATTTTGGAGCAAATTCCGCAAGAATTGAGCATTGAACCTCCAGTGACAAAATCATGTTTCTTTTCTCACCCGATATTTGTACGAGATTAAGGGGAAGGAATGGTACTTTGGCTGGCAGGAATTTACTTACATCAATCTTACTTACGAAAACATATCATCTTTTTTTTTCGCAAGAACCAAATTTATATTCTTCGGACCATCCTTATGGCTTTTATGACTTTTACCATCATCGATTTAATAATCATCCCGTTTATCTGTCGTCAGACCTCACTAAACTTTGTACTCGTACTCGACTTAGAGTAGGGTTGGAGAGTAACCCTTCAGTACTTGAGTGATAAACTGGGGAAGATATTGGTAGGATAGCAAGCATAGCAGAGAGTCATAAGCACAAACTATACCCGATCATACATCACATGGCGAATGTTATGGGTAGTCGCGTCAGTCACAGTCGTGACGGTCAACTTCAAGTTCAACTTAGCAGCTGACAGTATCTCTCGTCTTCTTTGCTTCTTGGAGCCTGACTCCATGGGACTGAAATCGATAAAGAAACGTGCCTCTGACATCGTAAGTACTGACGAGGAAGATGATTTCAAATTCCTTGCTTCGCAACAGTCAACCGGCAGCGACGATCAAGGGTACGGTGTTTTCTGTCCCTCTGAAGTTGGTATACAATGTAACTGAGCGTTAATTTAGCTTCGAGATGGCTATCGCAAAGCACTACGCGGGTACGCATCGTAATCATTCCGTGATATCTACTCGAAATAATGGTATACCTGACAGCCCTTCGAGAAAAAAAGAAGAAGGAAAAAGAACACAAATTTTTGAAGTTCGCATATAAGCAACTTTCTAAAGAGGTAATGCCGTCTTCTATCTGCTCACACTACGTAGTTATTTCAAAGTAAACCGGAAAGGTTTTGACCTCCACAGAGGACGTAAAAACTTCCGTACAAGCACTGTACGTTTCCATCAACCCCCGTGCCCTGCCTAAATTATGATCGGCCTGTCAGAGAAAGTATCTTCGAGGATTTTCTCCAGAAATATGCCGCCGATGAAGATAATATACACAAGCTTTGGACCCAGGTTCTTAAAGAACAACAGAAGTTTCTGGTATATGATCTTCGATTTTATTGACTTTGGACCTCACTCCGCTTTGATTTCATTTTATAGACCTTTACGCAAGAAAAACTCGCAGCCAACGTCGAAGCGGCAAAAAAGATAGAGGCCGGTCATATTTCAGGGCTTTCACGAACTCATGCCGCCTGCAGAGGTTTGTTTCACATTTGAAAAATCGTTTTCTTTGACGCCTTTAATTTTGCTGAATCCCGGTCTGGTCACAGAACTTCGAGGAATTGTTCATCAGATACCTCTCAATAACTGATTATCGTCCCCTAACTCTTGCCGACTCCAACGTGTTCTCGTCAGCTGCTTCTCTGCCCAAAGTTTACGTCATCTCACTCTTACGATAAACGCACTTCATCCTCAACTCGTCTATTTTAAAGCGTTTCTGTATTCTTCTGTTCATACTTCCTTTTGTCCCGGAAGTGTCTGTTTGTCGCGTCTAGTTTGTATCATAACGGACAGAAAATAACTTTTTGGACTGAAGTGTGGTAGATTGTGCTCCTTACCATCTACAGGCAACATAGCGCCTCACTTGACAGAAATTACCAGTCGGATCGGACTTGATCATAATCAGTCCACGGCCAAGGAACAGACCACAACATTTTGACGCATTTGCCTCTTTGCCCATCGCTCTAGGTCACTGTGGTCGGCATTACTATAATCTGTCTTTTGGGATCAGCACTCAGGGTTGCCTCACAATGGCAGCTGATTTCTATTTCTCGACTACCCATGCTTCTCACATTACGCTTATCTCGGCCTGTCTCTGCGGATGTCGCCCCTTAGTTCCGTACAATATTTCAACTGGCGATCGCCCTAGCTTAATTGCTTAATTCCGTCCATACTTCAATTTTCACCATTCCATATACTTATTAGAAATTCTTGCCACTCAGACAGAACATATGAAAGCGATTTTGCTAGGTCACACTGCCGCAGAACTCGGACCAGAGAGCTTTTCTAGTCAATGTCGAAGCTCGACATCTTGTTCCGCCCCGACCTATGAATATCAGAACCATGTAGTGAGAATTACGATCAACGTTTCGGCCTGTGAGTCTCTGTTGACCAAAATTGACTTTGCAGATATCTTCGGATTTCACAGTTAGCAGGCATCAGGAGTAGGAACCAAGTAGGATTACGGCACAGGATGTTTACTTGCTCGCAAGAAATTGTCACGGGGATAAATCACCCTATGGAGCGACGAAGCCTGAGCCTGCACGACCTCTTACTCCATTCGATAGCTTCGTATCTCTTCTTGAGCTCGTCACTCGGAGCTTTATGACCACCTGTGATCCAAATGAGCTTGTGACCAACTTGACTAGATGGCCAGAACATCTTCTGAAGTAAGACAAGCCGAGACTCGTTATGCTCACAACAGTTGGGTAAGTGATATAACGAGTGACTCTGTATCTATTATTCTACTTACCAGATTTTGACGTCACAAGTTCAATCCATGTAAAGTTTGGGTTCCATGCGTGATTATTGAACTTAACTGAGTCTTGCCACATTGACTACCGATGATCAAGCGCTAGCGGCGAGTCATCACACGCATTTTTGTTGGGAATAACCGGTTCATGACATTATCCAATCACCTCCGCGATTGACGCGTCGAAATCGTCCACATGGGACGACAACTGTAGCAGAAAGCCACGTACATTAGATGGACTCCGAACGAACCCGAAACAAATCCTCGGCTCTGTCCTTGGAGCAACGAATGAGACGGTCGCTTATGGCACACCTTGCTTCACGAAGCTTTTCAACAATGAGAAACAGTTTGAACAAACTGCCTATCCTACCTTTCTCGCTCAAAACAGGGCATCTCCGGAGGAATTTGGACCTCGATCGCGTCGTAGTTCTGCTGGAATTCCAAAAGTCGTATAGGTTTTTCCGAGCGATACACAGACCGGCGCACCAGCTAAAACTGCGTAACCATTAGGTACTACGGTAAACCGTTCCAATTGATTCCGCATACCCGAAGTTATGCTCGCACTTCGTTCATGTAGCTTGCGTTCAGTTCAGAAGGTCATTGTAGAATGATCTTATTTTCTCTTGCCTGCCGGCGGAAGGAAGAAAAAAAGTTGGACCTAGCTTCGATTCTTTACCCTGGTCCCGAAATGCTAGGAATCGCAATAGTAGTCGATTTTGAGAGTTTCTAACATATGTTCCTGATCATCCTACGTGAAGGAAGCGGGAATGACAGTCTGTCGCCTTCAAGAAGACATGACAGTATTGCTTCTTAATTGATCGTGGAACGCTTATTGCGACTTATCCTTCTGATTCCAGCCTGAACCGACACGGAATGATCGATAATTGATGACTAGTCCTTCCACTCTTCGTCAATTGCTTTGGCTATGTTCCTAGCGGCACGCGTCAGAAAACTACTCCCGTAGTCTAAATCCAGTCATGTTATCATCTTCTTCGATGTCCATCATCCGGCCCGTGCTTCCATACATACCCGCTCCCACATTTCGCACCGTTTGGGCATGGGATTTAACTTCACCCGCAAATCGTAGCTTGCAAGGTCTCGAAGGTATTACTATCTTCTGAAGGCATCTGTCGACGATTTATTCGATCAGAGTTGTTTCACATTCCTCTTAAATTCGAGAGACTCGTCCTGCATCCTTCCCCCGCTTTCATCGCCATCATGCTGTCGCCGTCAGATGCAATCCTAACAAGGTGGACAATAGCCTTCGCTTTCGCTCCGGTATTATGGCTTGCCTATTGCCTTGTGACAGCTCGACGACCGAACTTCCCTCCAGGACCCAAAGGTTGGCCCTTCATCGGTAATGTCCTTCAATTGGGCGAAGATCACCTCGAGCTGCTTTTCCGCGAATGGGCCAGGCAATTTGGTTTGTCACTAGACATATGTACTTCATATTGACTGACACCGACAAATATGACAATCTGAAGGCGAGATTGTCTACATCCGGATTCTGAACCAGCCAATGGTGATCCTCACTGATTTGGAAGCTGCTAAGGACCTCCTGGACAAGCGTAGTTCGATTTATTCGGACAGACCACGCTTCGTTCTATTTTCTGACTTGTGGGGCCCGTTCTTCCTACATATTCAAGTTGAATGACCTTCTTGATCATCCTTTAGGATGGGGTGGCATAGCGCATCGACTCATATCAGATAGTGAGTTGTTTACTGATAAAGAGAGATCTTGAATCATAAATGAGTATTTTTAGTGGTCCCCGTTTCCGTAAACACAGGCGTTTTATTCAACAGACCTTCAATCAGAGAGCATCAATAGTTTTTCAACCCCTCCAAGAACGAGAGAGCCTAATACTACTCGACAACATGATCCAGTCGCCTGACTTCTTTGTACGGCACTTTAAACGGTATGCTTCAGATGACTTGATTGAGTACTAAAGTGGTTTAACACTATACTTCTATTCTAGCTTTGCCGCAGCGACCATATTTCCTATAACGTACGGTCATAATATTACTTCCGTTGATGACATCTTTATTAAGCTAGGTGCGTTCATCATTCGAAGGACATATGAACACAACTGACTCGTTGAACTCAGCCGAGAAGGCCGCCACACTTACAGTGGAATCTGGAACACCTGCCGCTTCTCTTGTCGATTTTATTCCTGTATTAAGGTAGTTGCTGGTCCCCGACATTTGGCCAATAATAACTCGAGATTCCCACTTCAAACAGGCATATTCCAACATGGGCTCCGTTTGCGGAATTCAAACGCAAGGCACTCGAGACTCGAGTAGCTGTTGAAGAAATGATGAACATTCCCTTTGAGACGGTGAAGAAACAAATGGTTTACTCAATGTTCTTTACCATTGGAATCCAGGGCTAACTTACAGATAAGCGCTCCGGACAAGCTCAGCCCTGCTTTACCTCAACTCTCCTGGAGATGCATTGCGATCCCAGGAAAGTTGGACCAAACAGTGAAGATGAGCGAGACATAAGAGGCGCGGCGGGAACATTATATGCTGGTACGTCAATGATACGAGACTTTCTTTCCAGTATAGTGATTATATCGTCGTGCTCTAGCCGCTGAAGACACTGTAGAATATTCGTACTCCTTATTCACGCAATATCTGATTTGGCGCTCTAGACAGTCGCAGTGATGCAGGCCTTCATGCTTGCAATGGTACGACATCCAGAAGTATTTCTCAAAGCTCAAGAGGAAATGGATCGAGTAATCGGTGTTGATCGTCTTCCTACTTATAATGATAGGGGCTCACTTCCTTATCTTGACTGTGTCCTGAAGGAAGTACTCCGGTGGGTGTGTATTCCATCTACGGCCTCAGACGTTTAATTATCCATCCTTCCGCTTGGATCAGGTGGAGTCCCCCTGTCCCCCTTGGCATGCCCCATCGTGTAATGGAAGACAACTCTTATCTGGGATATTATATTCCAGAAGGCACCACCGTCTTAGTCAATATCTTGTATGTATATTTCCCTCTTTAGAGTGTACTGGATTAACAATGATATAGCGCTATTCTTCATGACTGCCCGCATCCGCAGGAATTTCAGCCTGAACGGTATTTGAAAGACACTGACTATCCAGACCCGCGTGAAGTGGTCTTCGGTTTTGGTCGTCGGTAAGAACGCACTCTCGGTATCGTCAAGACTCTGTATCGTTTAACTATGACGGTCTCTAGAATTTGTCCCGGAAGGCACTTTGCTGAGTCGAGTATTTGGATAATGATGGCCAACATTATAGCAGTGTTGGATGTAGGGAGAACTTCTGAGGATAAGGAGCAAGGAAGGTTTCCTGAACTTGACTTTACCTGTGGCTTCGTCCGGTGAGTTGACTTCATTTCAGTCAAC
Organism: Termitomyces sp. T123_Mx157; assembly: GCA_018849495.1. NCBI lineage: Eukaryota > Fungi > Basidiomycota > Agaricomycetes > Agaricales > Lyophyllaceae > Termitomyces > Termitomyces sp. T123_Mx157. Next base: position 8,356 of record JABFYK010058251.1, on the reverse strand, counting down.
ATCAGCTGTTTCGAACACACGACCCATAGTCATCCAAAACCATTCAAATGCTCTGTACGCCCACGCCGCAGAAACACGACGACTCTCATTCAAGAAGCGAGGGACAGTGCCGATTTTTGAGCGAGTTGCCTTAGTCTGAGGCTTCCAAAGTGACGATCGTGCGTCAGATGTATGAGTATTCGAGGATGGGGATCATGACATCGGATTTGTGTGCACGGTAGCCGACGATAGATTAATCAGAGTCTACAGACTTTTTACCTGTCGAAAGCGCCTGAACTACTCACCCTGACATCCTTTACTTGCCGAGTTGTGCATGCTATTGATTGATCTTATCGATCCTGCACCAACAACGTTGATCAATTTGCATCTTGGATTGCTACGAGCTCGATCGTGGTCACACCTTGCCTTCAATGTCCGAAACAGCGACCCTAGAGAAGCCATTACTCATTGCACCACCTTCAAGTGATGGTTCCGTCAAATTAGATGTAGAAAATGAGTCCGCAAAATTCAAACTTGACGCCCTCGGTCCCATGGTGGTCAACAGTGATGGGGTACGTAGTGCCGGAGCCTGAGGGCCACCGCAAAGGAACAAACAAACGTTATCATCCAGACTTTGTCGAGAATTGCGAATTGGGTGAGCATGACACCAGAAGAGCAGGCTAGAACACTACGGGTCTTGTCGGCTAGAAACAAGTTGGTTCGATCCTATGACACTGTATCTTTGCTTATCTTTCATCTTTTCTCCAGGATTCGTCTTGCTGATCAACAGCAAAGAGAACACAATACAAGGTTCCTTTACACTTATCCTTGCGGAAGAGCTTCGCTGATATTTTCGATATCAGTGAATCCGATTGCCACTGAAGCACAGTGACAATTCTCAGTGTCTGTACTTATGTCGTGTAGGATGATTATTTCATGTTTTTGACTCACAAACAGTATACACGTTATGTGATATGTAACACTCATTGTGCCAACAGAGATCTAGGGAAAAGGCTATCGGCAGTGTCTTACCGTGGATTACGGTCATCCATTAATGCTTTGAGTGAGCCATTGTCGCCTGCCGTGTTAAGCAATATGTAGCCAATCATTCAATGAGTAATCACCTCTACTAATAATACAGCTGATTGAAGATGTTGGCAGTTGCTGTGCCGCACCCCATGATCAGAGATGGTTTTTCTGCATCAGGCCTGAACTCCGCAGTCGTGGCGTATTTCTTTGGCAGATTGCTATCGCACAACGTAGCGATTCACATGAATTCAACAGCTATGTTACGCAATGCGTCCGCGAGCTCGAGGACCTCATGGATTGACTGGAGCGAACTCATGAAGAGAATTAAATCCGAGTCACTGTGGGAAGAACTTTTCGCATGCGCTCAATTGAACTGCAGGGTCATTTGATCAGTGAAACGGGCGAGAGCGGCAGACCATGTTGTTGTGAGTATGATTTATGCCCACTACATACTAGCAACCGCGAAGTGGAGTGCGCAAGTGCCAGGGCAAGTGATGGTTATGACTGCATTAATTTCCGTCTTGGGAGTGTTCGTAATTACCATACTTTAGCGTACTGCAGGAGCTACATCTACTACCCCCAAGCTTAGTCGTGTGAAAGTAGCTCTTGAAAGAAATAAAACAGCTTTTCCTCCTCTCCTTGCGATTATCTGATGATATTATCTCTGATGCGTCACCGAACAATGAGGGAAGAGACTGAGGACATCGATATTATGTTGCCGCACTTGGGGCTCAATTCCGAAGGGAATTGAGAAGTACTTTCAAAGGGCGAAAGAAAACTGATTGAACTAATCATGAAAAAAATGAGCTTGGTTATTTTTTCATCATAAATTACAAACGACAGAAGCATTGATTTGACGGTAGAGAGAGTAGCAACCGCGAAGCAAAGAAAGCGAGGGAAAGGGAGCAGCATAAGATACCTTGTAGTGACAGCTACTGCGAACTCGACCCATAGGGCTTACTGTGCGAAAGCCCGGAAAGAAGTAGTCATTAAGGTCCATCGTGTGAGTTCAGGCTAGAGATTGCTTCGAAATCTAGGACTACATCGTCGAATGTGAGTTGATGTTCGCAAATCATACATACATACATACATCGAAAACTAAGAACTCACTCAGACTTATGAGACATCCGTCTTGATCGTGTAAGTCGTGCAGGGCAGACATATTTTTGTCCCCGGATAAGTCGCGATGTTGTAACCCATATCAGTCGAATTAGTATTGACGCCGTAATGGTAACTTTCCCCGTAACCGACTCAATACTGAGCACCATATGCATATAAGACTAAACATCTGACGGTATCAACTCGAAGCAAACTGAACGCCTTACTGGCAGATCCGTGTAGTTTATGGGACGTCTAGGAAGATCCGGGGACGACACCGAGGATGAACATTCAAGAGGCACAATTTACAAGGTGACGAAAAAGATAACGTCGGCCTCTCTATGGATAGGACAAAGAAAAGGAGAAGGCATCACAAGGTGCTCAGCGCCTCTGAATCTTAACCCATCTTCTCTGCAAAAATACCATAGATGAATAACAAGCGAAGAAATTGCGGATGAACTATCACACCTTCCATACTGCTCCATTGATCCCAAGCACTCGAAGAGAAGGTGGTCCTTCCGTAATAATCTGTCTCGCCAAGTCATCATCTACCAGTGCTCTCTTCATCTTGGCATTCCGTATTTTAAACCTGGCAACGCGTAACCGATGCAGGTGACATGCATGTTGCCGGAAAACGTCCTTCATACGATGTTAGTCCCCTACATACAAAGGGAGATAAGACATTACCAGTACGTATATTCGTGCAGCGACATATACCTCCTCCAAATCATTACATCGCTCTAACAATAATTTCACCCCTTCAACAGAGACGTAGGCCTCCTTAAAGTCGAGTATACGTAGTGTTGACGCATGCTTTGTAGCTAGATGGTCGATGAGGTTGTCGAAAGGTATGTGGATCGCATCGGGGCCTTGATCACCACGGATCAGGCAGACATGCTCGATGGGAGAGAAGGAAATCACCCATTTGACCCATCTGCAGAGCGCGACGACTTCACGCTTATCGGATACCGGGAGGTAATCCGCCGCGAAATATTTCAGGCGCGTGAGTTTCGGGATAGTCTTCGGCACACGTAGTTGCTGCTCTTCGTCACAGGTCAGATCATCTGGTCAAGATCAGAAGATTGCGAACCAAGTAGTGCTGGAGTTGTAGATGCTCCAAAAGAGGAAGTTGTGACAAGAAAGCGAATACATCCTCGTCTTGTAGGGAGTATGATAGCCCCAGAGTCAGTTCGCGAAGGCGATCAGTCACATGAGGTACAAAAGACTTCAAGACACCAGGAGTTATTGATCCGCAGTTGTCCTAAGATGCGATATGGGAACAGCTTTACTGGAATATTGTTTAACTCACCTTCAGATGGAGGCCTGACAGTACCGGGGAGAGCCTACCCAGCCACGCAGGAAGCGCATCAAGGATAGTGCGACCAGGGCTGTCCAAAGTCAGCCTGCGAAGGCCTTGGATCCGCGTTAAGAGGTGACATGTTCTGTCGCCTGTGCATGAAGAATTCACTGCAAGTTCTTGCAGGTTAGAGACCTTTGGTAAGAGTTCCAGTGATGGTACGAAAAGCTCCTCATGAAAGGTAGCAGGACAAAACATGATCTTTGAGAGATTAACAAACTTTTGGATTGCGTTCGCAATTGTTGTGCCTAGATTGAACAATGACGGAGGTCGCGTCGATATGTATCCTTACGAGATTGTAGTCAGTATATGGTCTCATTTTGAATTGTCTGCTGTGACTATTTACTTACCTGAGATCTCGAGCTCGATCACAAGAGGTGCATGATGTGGAGTACAAGCTGCCTTCAACATTGAATTTTTCTACATGATATGCATTATGGGGTGGAAAGTCGAGCATCAGAATAGATCACTCACTTCGAGGATCCCACGATCCTTCAGATCCAGAACATGACGATATAAAGGCGAATAACAAATACGTCTATATAGAACTTTAGACGCCGCATTGTTGAAATTGCGGTCTACTAAAGCACAGTTATACAACGAGATACGATCATCGTATAAGAAGGCAAGGACTTGGACGAGGATATCATAAACAAGGCGATCGGTCATGAAACTGTCAGTGAGAGATGATTCATGGATCCAGTGTCTCGCGATCAATATTCCCACCCATATCATCTCCATCATTTATTCCTCTCAAGTGAGCCCAAATCCACTAGTTTGTTGTCCTTTTGCAAGTAGTAGTAACTCTAGGTGTCGTTTCTTGGCAAGATGTACATATACATTACAACTCTCCAAAAATCTATCACCGTCCCCAAGACATAATGAGAATTCGTTGACTAGCTCAATCATGAGTATCCTTTATGATGAGCATCCTTTGAAACGTTTCTCTCTATTCTCCCGACAGCTCTCTTGAAGCTTGAAGCTTTGAAGAGGTATACTACATAAGCGTTTGAAATTCTAGATCAGAAAGTTTGAGCACATCGGCATTTCCCGGTCACCCAACGTGAATTGACGTCAAGTCCAGGCCTTGTTTCGATCGGACCCTGGAATAGAACGCGCGTCGAGGGCATTGCCGTCTACGGAGTTTGTAGCACTGACCAGGAGCTGTGATAGCACTTGCCAGACCCGGTACATAGCTCAAAGGAAAGGTAATGGCCAGTTCTTGGGGCCACAAATTCAGCATAAGAGCGAAAATATTGAAGAACAAGGAGGAAGGGGAGTTTAATTTGACTTATAGAATTGCTCAACATTAGATGATATTGTACAAAGTACAGTTGTAGATATACAGCGCAACGGCTGAAATGGAATTAGCCATAATGTGAGCGAAGAAGGACAATAACGAACACGTTGGCTAAGCTTTCACTCCTGCCGCTTCTTGAGCTCTTTCTCCACCTCGTGCAGTTCATCCTACAAGCATAAAGAGAACCGGAACTAGACATAAAATAGCAACTAACCAGCTCCTGTTTCTTCGTCTCAATCTTGAGGACATGTTAGCGAACATCGAGTGACGACGAAAACGCAGCCCGTACCTGTGCCTTCAACTTCGCGAGGAGCTCCAGATCATGACGATGGACATATTCATCTACATACACACAAGTTAGAGTGAGAATGGGTGGTGGTGTCACAAATCTTACTTTCGTGAGCGGCTTCCTTTTTGCTAAACACACAAGGTCTACGTTGAGACACTTTCAAAGAACATCCAACGTTGCACTGCACCTGAATTCTTTTGACTGTGCAACACTACCCTCTACCTTGCTGGACGTATGCCTGACTGGCACAACGACTAGTCGAGGAACAGTGCGGAGAGCAGAAAGTCTGGCGAGCATCGGGAGTAGGCGGGTGTTGGTGGTCAAGTTCAATGAATGGAGAGTTGTCCGAAGCGGGATAATGGTCGTGACTGTCACGTCACATTTTGAACTTTTCCACCATCCATGTCGTTCCTCAGGCAAGCTGTAAGTCTCAATCCTTCTGTCGATATGTTTTATCCATTGTTAAATGTAGGCCCGCAATGTCTCGCGCGTCCGCGCTTTCTCGTCAACCACCATTGCTCGCAAGGGTTAGTGATAAACCTGCTCTCTTTTAGTCTCTAAATTCCGAATACACCCGCAGATCTTGTCCAGGACATCTACCTCCGCGAAATAAAAGCATACAAGCCTGCACCTGCTGTGAGTTGTTTCCGTTCTCAAGTCGCGTATAAAGACGAACCATTTTAAAAACTTCAAGGCCAAGGATGCACACGTCGGAGTCGTGAAATCCTATAGTCTGCCCCCGACTCCCAAGGTCCCAGTACTTCCCACCGACCTCGCATCCGAATTGGCAAAGTACGACGCGGCTGAGCCCATAAAAGCCCCCGTTACGCAGGTTGAGAGCACATCAGTCGAGGAAGCGAGTGGCGCGGATGCATACCTTGCTTTCCTTGAGGCCGACCTACCCAAGGCGGAGGCACACCACTAGATGATCTCACTTTTAACCGGTGATATGGAATAGATTCACAAAACGGAGGTGTGTTTGACGTGCTGCAGCTTCTGTGAAATCACTGCTTTTCTATCACCTGAAGGCGACAATTTTACCTGAGCATTGAGCGGATTTGGTGTAATCTGTATCTACACAACGACCGATTCTGAAACGTATACGTACGCATCTATTGGAATCACCTGAGCTACCTACCGAATTCTGAATTTGGATTGAGTCTGCTTTGCCACTACTCAGTCTTTCGTCGTTTTTGTCACTTCCGCAGCGGCAGTTGACCATTGGACAGATCAAGTTACGACTAACTTGACTTCGTTGTAGATAAGTACGTAAGCCTTCATTGTCTCCGTGCTTGTCACTTTCACTTTTCACGGATGTTATATCGACCAAGGAGGTTTGAATTTGAATGTACGTCCACGTGTGGATGAAGGGACTTATATCACATGCATCCACAGACACAGATTAGCTAGCATGAGGCCATTGTGAAGTAATCTGACATCCCTCTTGAGACGAGACAGAACTTTATCTGTCCTACCTTGAGGTTAAGGCCGCACATGTATTCTCAGCTGATTTTGGAAGCATCGTCTTTCTATTGCGCAAAGAAGTTAAAGAACCGATGATTATTATAATTATTTCACCCATGCCAGTAGCTCACAACATATATGCTGAACAACTCAGCGAATGTGGTCTTGGATACCCTCTCTACTTTCTAGAACCAGAAGATGGCACTGGCCGATGGAAATTGACGATATCCGATTCGTCAAGCACGGCGCTTTTTATCGTTTTTTCAACGCGACTCGACCTGCCAATCACCCAGCACAACGAATCGGAGTTCTGAATGGTTTGGACTTTCGAGGTAGTATTGGAGCCCGGTCCACTTCTCAGTCGAAGTGTAGACCGTGTCGGCGCCATGGTTGGAGTATCAAGGTACACATTGTTTTTTTGCTTAATTGAAAGTATGTCCCAGACTTTGAATCATCCTGTAGTCCTGTCCTCCCCGTGGACATGCCATTTCAAGTGTACCTCGGAACGCGGTGCCATCCTGATGCAGGAAACCCAAATGATACGGAGAGAAGCAGTTCAGCATCGTGCTGAAGAATACCTACGTCGGCATCGACGGTCTATCACTGACTTTGCCGAAGCCAATGATTTTGGGCCGGAATATGGCCAGACTATGCTTGTCATTTGGGTGTTGCAAGGCAGCAGCTTAGTCATTAGCCGTCTATTCAAAGAGCGCTCAAGACTTCCATGTCTCATTCTCTTCAGGAAGTCCCTTCGTGCGATGTGCTCCCGGGGCTTCTTTGCCTCTGCCCGAGTTGAAAGGATTGGGCATATACAGCAAAGAATAAGCACTCAGCGCCCAGCACCTGCTTCTGGCCTGCAGCCTCAAAAAAACCAGACTGTCTTTTTCCAAGCAGCCCATCTTGGCAAACGACAGTCTCTCTATCAAACATTTATCTCCTAGTTCATAAGGAACCGAAACAAAAACAAAGATTTCACTGGGGCTTCTAGGTGCAACGAATCCTGCGGTTTGCAATTTTGCAAGCCATCTCCTTACAGTCTTTCGGCCCCGTCGTTGAACGACACTGAAGTCCTAGTCAATCGGGATCTACCTGTTTGTTTAGTTTATGTGATCGCGGTTCAGAGTTTGACACTGCTCTCACTCTAGGATTTCCTTCCAGTTGCTCCTTTACTTGTGCTAGCCTCAGAATTTGTGGCATGGTCTGACTGGCTCGATACAGTGATCTTACCCGATTGTTGAGGACGCTGATGACGATTATGCAATATATCTCAGCTATCCAAAGAATATGCGCAATTTCATTTTGGAATAGCAAGTTCTCGTGCTTGGGATTTGGTGTTGGAATATCAGGTTTGTTCAGTGTGTGAAATTGACTTTGCTTGCTCAGCTACTTGTAAGTCTCTATAGTTCAAGCCAGAGTATCACTACTACTCAGAGGATTGATAGGTACTTATTTCTTGATAGTATTGCTGTATGAACTTGTGTTAGATTCCAAGGGGTTATTAACTCTTTTTTTTTTGGTTAAGGGTCAAGTCTTAATTACAACTTTAATAAGACCTTATTTTAAGTAGTTATTAACCTTTACACCTATAGTGGCTCAAAAAACTGTCCCAATGTTTTATACTTTTTGAAAGATGACATTGGCATGAAAGATTGGAAGTATCTAAAATTCTGGTTAAATCATGTAAAATACTATGGCATTGCAGCTACAAATTGCATCTTAGCCTATGTAATTCAAATCAAAACTGATGGAGTAATGGCCATTTCAAAATATTCACTCATTGGGACAGTTTTTTGAGCATCTCTAATTTTGGTATTTAGTACTTTGTATGTCCTCCATTTGC
>JABFYK010058250.1:0-42801 GCA_018849495.1 Termitomyces sp. T123_Mx157 | reverse complement strand
CCGGGAAATTTCTGCCCGAGATCGTGAGGTGGGATAGACTTGGGGACTGTGGGAGGGCTACCTGCTGGGCCGGGCTTTGGGGTTCCTCCTCAGAGACCTCCATGTCAGATGCCGAGACTTGGTTAGTTACGTGGCGGCGTTTTTTATCATGGCTTCTCACCCCCTTCTGCTTCTGCGGACTCGCAGACTGTGCTCTCTTCTTGGGGTCGTCGGCCGTCACAAACTTTTTCTATCCATTGAAGCTTCATCCCCGTAGGACAAACCGTTTTACCTTGCCTTGGAGAATACTCATTGCGACATCGGCAAGTCATATCTGACTCATGAGAGAAGATCTATAATATCATACATTACACGCACACGCAACATCCGACTGAGATACCATACAAGCAAAATATATACTCACCTCAGGCTTACTGTAAAAATTGCTGCTTGAAGAATTCATTTTTCCACGTGATGGCCATGTGCCTGTGTCTAATACGTTCCCACGATACTTAAGCCTTTGAACGTTCTCTGTGTAATTTTGAAGTGGCTGCCTCTACTCCTCGCAGTGTCCTCGCCTGCTCAAGCATCCGCCACCTTTTCTACTTATACGTCTGCTCGGAGCTATGGGTAACGTATCTAGCTGCTGTGAAAATTGCTGTACGACTCTTCCCTCTATCAGGAGACATCTTTGGAAGCCTAACTATACAACATAAAACTAGTCCAGGGACACAAGTCGCAACCTTACGAGCCACTACTTCTAGAGAATGAGAGGGAAGCTGTGGCAGATCTCCTTCAATATCTTGAGAGTAGGTATACTATTGAAACTTCTATTCCTATCCAATTACAATTGTGACAGACCGCGCAACGACCAACTTCTTCACCGGCCCGCCACTAGCTTCGCTGACGACGCTCTCTTTCTCTGACAATGTCGACCTCCAACGAAGCGCGGCTCTAGCTTTCGCAGAAATCACTGAGAAGGAAGTTCGTCCGGTTGCTCGAGATACACTCGACCCAATCCTTTTCCTATTGAGTAGCCACGACACGGAGGTGCAGCGTGCAGCGAGTGCTGCGCTTGGAAATCTCGCTGTCAACAGTGAGTTCAACCGAAGGGACACCGTTATCATGCTCAGGCGCTTCTTCGCCCTAAATAGCCGACAACAAGCTTCTCATTGTAAAACTCGGTGGTCTCGAGCCTCTGATCCGCCAGATGCTCAGCCCTAACGTTGAAGTGCAATGCAATGCCGTAGGATGTGTAACGAATCTTGCCACTCATGGTGTGACTAATTATGCAGTCTTCGGTTCGTCCTGGCTAACAAACTGCCCAGACGATAACAAGACGAAGATTGCCAAGTCTGGTGCGCTGGTACCTCTTACACGGCTCGCCAGATCGAAGGATATGCGTGTACAAAGAAATGCTACTGGTGCACTGCTTAATATGACCCATTCCGGTAGGCCAGCCAGTTTCAGACTCCAGGCTCGCTTCGCTGATCCGTCCCAGACGAGAACCGACAACAACTTGTCAATGCGGGTGCGATCCCTGTGCTAGTTAGTCTTCTCAACTCTCCAGATACCGACGTTCAGTACTATTGCACGACGGCTCTGAGCAATATTGCCGTAGATGGTATGTTTCCTATTCTCGTAATTAGTGTGGATGAAACCTCATACTATCACAGGCACCAACAGGAAGAAACTTGCACAGAGTGAACCGAAGCTAGTCGCAAGCCTTGTCGCGTTAATGGACAGCACGAGCCTGAAGGTCCAATGTCAAGCGGCGTTGGCGCTTCGTAACCTCGCTAGTGATGGTAAGTCATATTGGTCCTCCAATTCACCGTGTTAAATATCATGCGTAGAGAAATATCAACTTGAAATCGTCAAGGCTGACGGCTTAACGGCTCTCCTCAGACTGCTTCAATCAACTTATTTGCCACTTATTCTCTCTTCGGCCGCGTGTGTCCGCAATGTATCAATACACCCACAGAACGAATCACCGATCATTGACGCAGGCTTTCTACAACCTCTTATCAACCTTCTATCGTTCAAGGATAACGAAGAGGTTCAATGCCATGCTATTTCAACACTCCGCAACCTTGCTGCGAGTTCGGAGAAGAACAAGACTGCCATTGTCAAGGCTGGTGCTGTCCAATCCATCAAAGAGCTTGTTTTGGAGGTACCCATGAACGTTCAAAGTGAAATGACAGCTTGTGTGGCCGTACTTGCCCTCAGTGGTATGACTCACATGGGGTTATCCAGGACGCAACTGATATCCTCGTAATTAGACGACCTGAAGAGTCAGTTGTTGGAGATGGGTATCTGCGAGGTTCTGATACCACTGACCAATTCGCCCAGTTCGGAGGTACAAGGTAATAGTGCCGCTGCACTGGGTAACTTATCGTCCAAAGGTAGCCTTAGCTTGCACATCATTGGAATGACAGCTCAATTAGATATCACAGATGGCAAGAGCGCAACGGATGACTACTCTGCCTTTAATGATGTGTGGGACAAACCGGAGGGAGGGATGCACAAATATCTCTACAGGTTCCTGACCAGTCCCGATACGACTTTCCAGCACATCGCTGTGTGGACAATTGTTCAATTACTTGAGTCCGGAGGTCTGTCTGTTCGCGTTCTGAGGTTATATGGTACATCTGTTGACTGATTTCGTTTAGATCCTCAACTAATCAGCAGCATTCGTACTTCGACTTTCCTGATACCCAATATCCGTGAACTTGCTGCATCCCGTACACCTACACCTTCGTCTTCTGTTGGAACACCCCACTCGCAGCACTCTCGTACGCATTCTGAACACGATACGGAAGCTGGTGACGGTCAGGGCGAAATTCAACTTCTTGGACGCAGGATTCTGGAGTTTGTTGATGGGGATGCCGAAGGCTTGGTTCCGTCCAGTGTTGCTGCCTCTCACATCCAGCCTGGTTCATCAGTAGCAAGCTCGATCCGTGACCACGAGGAACTCAGACGGAGTGTTCGCGAGGCATTTGGACCAGGTTCTCATCGCTGATGTGACTGACTTCTCACTTTATCTCTACCGTGCACTGGCAAGATGTTACCTCAAGCTCTGTTGACATGGACAACTTTTCGTTTTAACCATTTTGGTTTTCTCCGGCTGGTTTCGTTATCTCGCTATCAGGTTGTACTATCTTTCATTGTCTTTTCGCATTTTCTATCATTCTATTTTTTTTTTCTTATCCTCTATGACGTATTCTCTTAATCCTGAATGTTCCGCACTAGGATAACGATATCTGTTGTTTACCTATTAGTCCTGGTCGTTCGCAAAGTAGACGAGCTTTTTATGATCATGATACTTGTATGACAGATCTCATGTACTTCACGTGGCCGATGCGTTTTGATTCTATCCAGCTGCCTCTCAATACGTCGATCAAGTCAACTCCATTAATACGCCCTTCCCTGTTCGAAGCAATTTCAACCTTATTGTTCGATGGGGAAAGTCGGTTTGGAAAGACATGAGAGACCGTCCATCATTGTTGCTCGCGATCGGCCCGGTGTGTTATGTGTTGCTCCGCGCACAATCCTCGTGTTCACGGCGAAACGGGGGGTGTGGCAATTTACGGATCGTCTTCTAGAGAAACCATTTTCTGCGCTCGGTAGAGCCCCTGAACCTCACTCCCAACGGCCGGCCGGTATCCAGTTCTATTCATAAGTTTACCATTCACGAAACAACTCTTCCTTTTCTTCTCCCAGCTGCCTGTCATCTGTTGTTCTCCCAATCATCAAGGCTTTGTCTTGCACTTTTTTTATTGACCGGCTGTGCCTCTGCTTTCCTCCTCTCATTACTAGAATTGTTCTTGCTTCCTCCTCCCTTTTCGCCCGCTTATCCACCTCGTCTCATTCATGTTGGTTTTCAAGTCCTTTCCGGTGGGATTGATCTTCCTCATCTCTGATTTCCAACCTGCTTCCGCCACGCTCGTACCGCGTGCCGTGCAAACAATCCACAAAGCCGCAGTCCAACACACTAGGAATCTCGCGCGCGACTTACGCATTGCCTTTGGTGGGATTCTCGTCACACAGCCGTCGGATGCCAGCCAGCACGTTGTATATTGCCGACCGGGTCGACCGGGACTAGGGGGAAGTGCAGGGAATGACACGAATGGTGCGTCGTCGTCCCGCACTGGGCCAAGTTCAACCAAGAACTCCTCGAGTGTTTCCCCGACTGGTACGGGGATGCCGTCAACGCCGTCTTCTCCTTGGAAGCTTACAGAATCCCATGTAAGTAAATGGCAAACCAAAGCTGTGGCGGTCGCCTTATTGACCAATGATCTAGCTGGGAAGTAACTTCTTTGACGGATGGGACTTTACTGTTGGTGGCGATCCAACCCATGGTATGAACTTTTCGCTTTCGATCGTTGTCTATGGAAGCTGAAATTATTTGCAGGGATCGTGCAGTATGTTGATGAAAACACTGGTGTACGTTTCAAGGTCGTGAGGTTCATGGATGTATCCTTATTCGTTTTGTAGCGCTCCAATGGCCTCCTTGATGTCAATAGCAATGGAAACGCCATCATGCGAGTTCAGAACACCCCAAATGTTGACAACACTCGTCAGAGCATTCGTATCACGACACAGTCGTCGTTCAATGGAGGTTTGGTCGTTATGAGTGCAGTTCACATGCCCACTGGATGTGGTACATGGCCGTGAGTTATTGTTTTTTTACCTTGACAAGGTTATCCTTGACGTCTATCGTCTCTATTAGAGCTTTCTGGACCAACGGTCAGTGTTATGAGCTATGGAGAAACCTCTTGGTACTTAAAGCTCAGGATAGGACCTAATTGGCCTGCTGGTGGTGAAATCGACATTGTCGAAGCTGTACACGATTACACGAACAATCAGATGACAATCCACACGAACACAGGTTGTACACTACCAACGGCAAATGCCCAAGCTCTCTCAATTTCAGGCACCGTTATTGGTGGGACTGACTGCGCAGCACTTACAACTGGTAATCAAGGCTGTGGTATCCGTGCCAACTCGAGTGTCTCTTTCGGTGCCGCATTCAACAATAATGGAGGAGGTATATATGCTAGTGAGTCAGCTACGCTCAGCCCGATTGTCCCGTCTGAGCGTTGTTGTGACTATCAAGTGCAATGGGACACTAGTGGTATCGCAGTCTACTTTTTCCCCAACGGATCCGAGCCCGCTGATCTCACTAACGAGACGCCTCTCCCGAATACTTGGGGCATCCCCATGGCCAGATGGCCAGCAAGTAATTGCAACCCTTTCCAGTTCTTCAACAATCATCACGCTATCTTTGACACTACGCTCTGGTGAGCTTTCTCGCGAATTTAACGCCAAGAGTGATGAGCTGAAAATCTGTTTGATTAGTGGCGACTGGGCCGGCAATGTGTGGACAGTTTCTGGAATTCCTGGACAGGAACAAAGCTGCGCAGAAAGAACAGGTGTCTCTTCCTGCGAGGCGTTTGTAAGAGGAAATGGTGCTGCGATGGCGGAAGCTTGTAGGGATTTCTCTTTTTTGTGTGAGTCTAATGAGACTGAATGGCCTCCTCAGATTGGGAAATTGAATATGTCAAGATATACCAAAACAAAGGATAGACAGGCTAGATACAGGACTATGTAATGTATTGATAATTATGGACTACATGTTTTGACCTTGGGCTGAGTCACGTGTGCGCGGCGCTGACTCAAAAGCGCTGGCTCGAACGTTCCACGAAATTCTCGAGGACGCGCGTCTGGACGCGTCAGTTGTGTGTGACTCAGCGACGCGCGGTCTTTAATCAGCACGGATGCGCTCTCCTATAAAGTCTTCGCCTTCGCCGGCCGATCTCTTCGTTATCCTACTCAGAACATCCACTCAGAGCTAGCCATGTTCCACTACATCCCTGCATCAAACTTGACCTCCTACGCGTACCCGTCTCTCAGGAATCCTCGCGACCGCTACCTTGCTGCACTAGCAGAGGCCAAGGCGGCAGAAGTAGACTATCTAGCTGCTGAGGCTGATCGACGTGAAGAAGACGACCTCCGTCGCCGCCTGGCGGAAATACAGCATCGCAAACAAGAGAAATTCCTTCGTTCTCGCTCCGAATTCGCTCCATATGATTATCTAGACAGTTCTTCCAACCGTCTTGCCATTCTCCGGCAACAGGTCGAGGAAGAAGAATGTCGCCGCCTTCTTGCTCTCAGGGAAGCTGCGCTCGAAGAACGCTGCCGCCAAGAAGATGCAACTATTGAGCTAGAAGCTGCCCGTCTGCGCCGAGCGCGTGAGGAAGCCCATCGCCTGTATCAAGAGCAGAAGGAGCAAGCGCGCCTCAGAGCATGCTTGGAACAATCGGCCAAGGTTGCAGAACATCATTGCCCTTGTGGTAACCAAGTGAGTTATTTTTTTCTTCTTGTTTTCTGATCCTTTACCAACACTCGGCGACAAGTCCTCTTGCCAGATAGCTTGTAATAAGTATCGCAAGCAATCTGCTCCTGTCTTTCATCCTTCTATACGAACTCTTCTCGGACCTGAAGCCAAAGTAATTACCTCCATTGAGCCGGTATGTTACTGCCAAAGCGCGTCAGTCCTTTTTTGACTAACGGTATCTCCAGCAACGCCAACTGAAGCAAGAGAGTAACATCGCTGAAGCATTGCCCAAGCAGATTTTGGACATCCTGTCAGAGACTTCGAAACCGAAGGCTTCTGCTCCAGTCATTACTTCTAAGCCTAGTGCTGGCATTTCCAATCCAGAGACAGTCCAGAAAACGGATTTGAAGCCCACCGCACAGGCCAAGGACGTTTTGAAATCGCAGCAGTACTTCGAGCATCTCTTCAAGTCCATCGGCCTTTCTCTTGATCAGCTTCCGCAACCAGCATCCCAGACAACCCCTTCGCCAAAGGCTGTTCCCTCTGATCAGTCGTTCGATACTAATCTCCTTCAAGAATTCGCCAAACTCTTAGTCCCTGAAGGGACTAGTAGCCAGCCTTCCATATCCTCATCCTCTTCGAAATCAATTCAGGATGCACCTGCTCAAGTTGTTCCGGCTGCATCAACTCCCGCTCCCGCCGTCCCAGAGGCTCGAACGTCAGACACTCCTGCACGATCATTGAAGGAACAGCTCGAAGCTCGTCTGAACAACGAGTTCCACTCTGAAGTGCGCGACACCATACAGGCCATCTTCGAGTCTCTCCGGGACGCCGACAACCACGAGCGCTCCGCACACGTAAACTCCGCGAGCACTTCATGGAACAAGGGAAAGGCAAAGGCAGATGAGTTGTCGACCGCCACCTCTGTTCCCACTTCCAACCCCACCTCTAACACTGTTATCGACTCCTTTAACGAAGTTCGCAACATTGATGCTGCTTTCCACACTCTCGAAGCCGACTTTACCTTCCCCGCAACCCTCGACTTCATCTCCTCTCACCTCGTCTCTGACAGCCCCATCTCCGACTCCGAAAGCTCCAGCGCAACTACCCACCTCGCATACACCTCACGCAACCACCCCGTGCGCTTCTATGAGCAGGCACTTAGCTCTCTCCTTGCTCAGCTGGACTCGATTGACAGCCTCGGCAATGACGCTCTCCGTATGACAAGGAAGGAGGTAGTTACCAGGATTGAGAAGGCACTTGAGGAGCTTGAGAAGGAAGTTGAGGGGCGCTATAGGACTCGGCTAGCGAAAGAGGCTAAGTCTGTGCCCGTCGAGTCTATCGCTGCGCCTGAAGTTCCTACGATCGCTATTTCTTCGACTCCTCACTTGGATCAGGACTCTGTTCCAGCTCCCGGACCTCAGGTCGAGAATCTAGAGGAAATTACCTCGTCTGAACCTCCAGCGACATCGGCCGAGGTACCATCTCTAGAATCATCAGAACTATCCGGATCTTCCACCTCTATCGTCCCCACCAACACCGAGCCCGAGCCACCTGTACCAGGCAACACTGACGAGTCTCCCTCTCTGTCCTCATCGTACGCCACACTCAAAGGTTACGAAGTCCGCGCTGAGGACACCGCTCATCTCCCGGCTTCTCCTTCTGCAGGAACCGAGTCTTTCGAGTCCTCCGATGCCTTTCTCCTGACCACTGAGCCACAAACAATCCCGAAATGCCCTAATAATAAGGATGCTGAGGATGTCGCGAGTGATTGGTCAGAAGTCGAAGCATACTAATTTTCGGACGGATATCAAATTTTAAGAATTAGACTGTATGTAAGATCAGGTTAATTAGCTACTTGAGTTGCTAGCTTTAGAACTTGTATATATTATTATTATATTCAATCTATCGATTTTTTCGACCACAATAATCAAGCGCGACCGTGCGGATTTGTTTGCTTAGTATTATCTTCACTCGACTTCAACATGAGATCAGGCTCCATGGCATCAGTCTCAGACCTCAAGACTCGACTAGCTCCATGGATCATTTTCAAGCATCGGCCTAATCGTAGCTCGCACTGTATAATGTAAGTAATCGGAGTTTATCATTAGTTGTAATACCAATGGATTCTTCACTTTGAGGGGTCTTCTTTCAAATTAACTTCTGACCTTTCTATAACGTCCTCAAGTGGCGCAGTTCATAACGATTGTTGCCGCCACATATTTGTAACAACTAATTTATAAAGTCACTTGAGATAATATTATACCAGCACATATATATTAGAATTAGTGTAATAGGTAATACCGATGTTATTGACGAGATGAACGGATCCATACACATTTCGCCATGTTACATTTTGTGATTGTTAACTACGATACTTTTGTCATTTGTCACGAAGTCATGTACAACAAGAAGTCAGGCTACACTAGAATCCCAGCATGTCGACGTTCCCTGCAATATCTCATCACAAACATCATCGAAGACTTTGCAAATTTTGGTAACGAGCTCTGCCGCACTTGCTTAAGTTCATGCCTCCATCTTTGCTTGCAAACCTTATTTATTTTCTCTAGATATAAATTTCAGTGAGGCGAGATTGGTACCACTGCTCGTTATCTGCCGTCCAATAATCACAATTTGAACCTGTTGCCGTCCGGACTGAATTCTTGGGGAACCACGATCTATCCGATACCTGCAATCCACGTCCTATCTTAAAGGTAAATAGAAATCTGATTGTGAGAAATGGGAGCAGACTGATCAGTATGTACTGCATAAACACCACAGATGATATTGCTTTAGGCCTGTGTCAGGTTGTCACCAACAAGGACATCTCCACCAAACTCCCTGCTGCTTGATGAATCACTACCCTTCTTGACACGTTTAATATTCACAACGTCTCGAGCTATTCTCCCAGCAATGCCTCCAGCCAGCAAAGCTGCACGTCCAGCTGGTCCTGACAAAAGTGCATTCTTGGCCATCTGATATGCCTCCCAGTCGCTTGCACCAAATCTATGCATATGCGGAAAGTAACCAAGAATGAGAGGATCTGCAACAAGTGTCAGAGGAACAACATATTCACTAGCTGGGACAGTCTTTGAAGTGTGGAAGGGTATGCCCTGGTTAGCCAGGTAGGAGACCATATCATCAATAGTGTTCAGCCCTGCCCGGAAGACTTTAATGACAGCCCGTGGTTGGTAGAATATGACGACACACCGTTGTGTGACGATTTTTTTTTTTCGTCATGGATGCCAATGAAATGTAGGCTGCGACCACCTCGATAATACTGGAATTTGGGATGTCCAGTGATGATTTCTCTCAAGGTCGGTGACAATTGCCACATCGGTGCGATAATTTTGGGTGGGGGATCTCTTATGAGGAAGTAGTAAGTGTCTCGCAGACATTGCTTCACGTCATCGTCCTTGTCCCAGCTGCTCGAAAAGCACATTATCCTTGACCTGCTCACTAATTTCCCTTCTTCCAGATCACTATTCCGCGGATCGCGCACGTACGAGCGGGGGATGAATAGGCCCCATTTCCGTAAGACTTCAGCGCGCACATCGGTGACCAGTACCACAGGATTGACTGGAGCTCAGCATCACAAATTTCTGCGATGTGGATACCTCCTCAGAAGACAAGGGCATTGATGTCGAGGTACATTGAACCGGAATGGCTGGATCAAAGTATCGTACGAAGTCGTCGTCGATGGCTGAGATGTGGGGCCCAACTGCCACGAAGCGGGTTGCGTCGGCAACTGGGACATGTGGGACAGAGGCTCTGGGGAGCCTGTCACGACAATGACTCGGAAGTTGTAAGTCGGGTTGGACGGTATGTCGTCTGCGACGGTGGCTGGGGGGCCTGCCCAATGCCAATTCAATAGAGGTTGGAAAGGACGATATCGTCGTCGACGGAGGCTGTACCCGCCACGTCGACGCCAATGACCGCAAGATGTTCGATTCGTTGAAGATGCCGCGAGGCTGTAAACGTCGTGTCACCCTAACCCTAGATTAGTTCTTCAGTTTTTATCGAGAAAGAAATACAAGCAAGTTTTTAGCATTAGTCAGTATACGATACAATTACTAGAGTGTGCCCTCGTCCACTTATGACCTTCCACCCTTTTTCTTCTTGTTTACAACCTTAAACCCCCATTCAGGTTGTGTGGGCTTCGGTGCTGCCTTCACCACATCTGCTATGGAAACTGGCTTGACAGGTGATTTACCCCCCGAGACAGCACCTTTTCTAGTGGCGGCGTCCGCTTTACGTTTGCTAAAGAATTCTGCGGCAAAACGTCGGCCATCTAGCGTTGTACTATTAATATAGATAGCATCAGCGACAGTATCGATGGTAGCCTGGTCGGGTTCGATGGGGAAAGAGATCAGCATTTCCATGATCTCCTCCACTGTAAAAAAGTGCGGTGTTGTCAAAGACGGGCATGATATTATATCATTGGGAGGCGTACCATTAACAGAACTGTTCAGTCCTTTCAGAGTGTTACTGAGCCACTTCATGAATTCTGAAGAAGGTGGTATGGGAAGTTCATCCCCCTTCGACGTAGGTGTCGCAGTTTTGACAACAGGCGAGACAGAAACCGTTCGAGAAACATGAGTATTGCCGTTGGGCCGGGCAGACGTGCTAGGGATGCCTGACGCTGGTGGAGGCTGCACAGCAGGTGGGCGGGCTGGAACAGGTGTTGTGGTGGGTTTTCCACCAGCTCCCACCGTCGTCCATGCGCCGCTTCCCTGGGCCTGGGATACCAGAGGTGTAGCCTGCAGTAAAATGAGTTATCAAAATCAAAAATGGATGAAAGGATGGTTTGACCTTTTGTGTGGTCTCAGCATGGACTCTTCGGGCTGCCGATGCTATTGTCTCTTTAACAGCGTTCTTCTTCCGTCTCTCTTCTTCTTCTTGAATTTCCTTCATAGTCTTCTTTGCCGCAAGCGTTTTAGAAGTATTGGTCCATACAGGGGGATTGACAGTGTTAGGAACGTTAGTGCTTGCCTCCTTGACCGGCGCTACAACGGTGCGTGAGCCTACTTGCGAAGTTGGAAGGCCCCATGAGGCAATGAAAGGCTGAGCAGCATCTTTGGGGTCAGTAACCTGGGCAGTGCGGACAGCACGTTCCTTCTCCCTCTCTGCCGATTTACGAGCTTCCGCCTTTTTTGCTTGCGCCTCCTGGATATCCCTCAAACTCACGGATGTTACGGAAGGTTTGGGCTTGTTCTCATCTTCTTTGGACCATGGGGCTTTTGGAGTAGGGGCGTTGGGTGTAGGCTCCTGAAGAACTGGGAGGGTGGACTTCGCAGCAAGAGTTGGCTGGACGCCAGAAACTTTTGTTTTCGTTCTCACGGGAACGACAGTCTTAGGCTCTGAAGGCTCTGAAGTCGGCTCGGCTGGTATGACTGGCACTGGCTCTGGAGTTTCCGGTTTGATTATATCACGTTCCACCGCGTTTGCAAGCTGCTGCTGCTGCTGGTTATGTTGTACGATATTACTGAATGTGAGACTGTCGGGGGCTGTAGGAGTCTTCCAGTCGTCAACAAGATTTTCAGACGGAGGTTGCCAAGGCGAGGATTCGTTGACTTGCGAGCTGGGCCTGGAAGGTTGGCTGCTGCCAGCCTGACCCCAGGGCGAGGTGTCCGTAGTGGATGGAATGACTACAGTATTTGCAGAAGTGGGATGAACCGAATCAAAAGGCCCAGGCCGTCTTGCCACGGGCGCTTCGGCATTCCAAGGTGATTGTGGTGGAGCAGGACTTGAACTGAAGTCGGAAGAGACCGTTTGGGGTGTGGCTCCGAATGAATTGGAGGTGGATTGTTGGAATTGAGTCACGGGGGAAGGAACGTACTGGGATTGGGGAATCCCATTCACGTAGGGATGATAATTTGCGTTTGAGAATGAGGCAGCATATACGTCTTGAGGGGCCCCAAATGTGTTAGTAGGTGCATGTCCAAAAGGTGAAGAGAATGAGTCACTTGAGGCACGATTTGGATCGAAAGGACCAGTATTCCATCCCTGTCCTGGACTATATGTCCGGTTGTAGCCAAAGCCGTCAGAAACAGGTTCCCTATTTGATGCCACGTTGCCAAACGCAGAATTTCTCATGGCAAGGGATGGATCGAGAGAAGGATCATTGAAGTTATTCCTGCGATTAAACAAAGTCGAAGGATCAGGTATCGTACCAAAAGCATGGGTACGGGGATTGTGGGCATTGTCGTTGAAGAATCCTCTACCTCCAAATGCATTGGGATCAGGGGATCCATTCCCAAAACGGCCAGCTCCGAAGGATGATGAAGGAGAATCGGAGGCATTGGAACCGAAACTGTCCAAAGTTGTGCTACGAAGATTTCGAATAGGTGCTGGTTGGTACGGCCCATTAAACAAAAGTGGCTCCTGTCCAAAATTTTGGATGTCACGGTGCACAGGTAAGCCAGGAGGAATGGCAGGGACAGGAGGCGTTACAAAAATCTTGGTCCCACCATGTCGTTTGACTAGCTCATCGACAGTGAACCACTGTGCATCGAGATGCGTGCGCTTCATAGGAAGGTCGCCAGAGAAATAGCCATCGTCAAACCACTTCTGCATCAGTTCAGCATTGAAAGGTCCTACAAGGGGTAATTTGTAAAACTTGCACATGACGTAATAATGCGATAAGTATACCTTGAACTTGCCCAGAGGGATCTTTATATGACCATTCGACAGCAGCAAGATCTGTAGTTATCGCAGGGCTAGTGCTTACAGAATTATTCAAAGAACCTGGATTGCTAGATCCATTGGCATTCAATGACAAACGAGCCAAATCAGCAGTAGCGTCTTGTCCATCGACTTGCGGAGGATCGTTACCTGCGTCATGAGAAGGTGTCGTGTGATCTGGGTCATCAGCCTCTCCTCCAGGACGTTCATCCTCGTTTGGCTCGGGATTCTCCTCCTCTCGAATATCGGACGTTTTGCTTTCAAGTTGATAGTCTACCGCAACCTCTCGGGATGCCCCAGCACTAGCTTTCAGAGATATCTCTGATGCCCGGCGTCGCGCCACCCAAGCATCATTGCCGCCCAAAACACCATCGAATCCAGGAGAGTAACCAGGACCGCGTCGAGGCGACGGAGCAGCGTCGCGAGGTGAAATAGGTTGTAAGCTGGACAAGGATTGTTTTCGAGGTATCGTGAGAGAAGGTTCTTGAACCATGATTAGGTTTCAAAATAAGGTTAGGTACAAAACGCCTACCTCGTCTTAAAGCACCAAAGCGATCCCTCAGAGGACTGCCTGTTGTCGCGGAGGAGGGACTATTGAGGGTGTGACGCGACCTATCATTTCCCGAAGTCTGTAATGGGGAAAGTAGATCGGTAGATTGACGGCGACGAAGATCTGAGTTGAGAGGCCCTTGGAAAAGCTGCAATATTATCGTGAGGTCAGGCACGGTGATTAACGAGTCCAGAAATACGAAACACCTTCTTTTCACCGTCTCCCATCTCACGCAACCCGATGGGGTCGGTCCCAACCTCACGAACCACACCTTCCCATCTCTCAACTTCAAGTCCGAGGCCACCCTTCCCACCCCCTTCTCTATAAATCCTCAATAATTCCTCCTTTGAATATCGAAAAGGGTGGACTTCGTCGCGCTTCTCAATCTGTTGAGGCGGGGCGGGAGAGACGAGAGCAGAATAGGTCGACGCGCCAGACGTCGGGCCTGGCGGAGGGGATGGAGGGGGTTGGGTACGCGTTGGAGTCTGGTGCTTGGTACGCATCCATTCGGGGCCAAAGTGCATGGTAGTAGAAGTCATTGTGCTATTCACTGTGCGAAGTCCACAAAGATGATGCAGAGTAAGATCTTAGTCCTTTTTTCAAAATTCTCCACCCGAAAGGCTCAGTTCACACGTGGAAAATATTTGGCACGGCCTCACTGCAGCTATTTAGGGCAGGTATTGTATTGCATCCTTCATTATACTTTAACTACGCTATATACCGTACATTAATCCATCTTCACTCGCCATATTGATATAGGGAGGGCTAAAGGGGCTATCAACTTCAGCGCGCTGTGATTCCCGGTGATAGTGCTTACCTTGTAGTTTAAGCGCTTTAGGAATGATGAAAACGACCAACAAAATCACTCCAAGAATCATGCAGAGTGCAGACATCGCGTAGTAACCATCGCGGTGAGTGATGCACACTCCATTAATGTCTTTACACATCGCCTTTCCATGGTCCGAGACACATTCTGTCGCTGCAGAGAATATGAACAGATGTCAAGGGGAATGATACTCCAATCATACTTTTAACGTCTACGCCCTCGGCAACTTTGCATGTCGCATCACTCAATATGTCGACACCTTTAATGAACAGTCAGCGGCGACCATTGTGTGAGGAACGAGAAATGTTGCACCTTTAAGAACAAACCACTTGGGCCAGGTACCGCCCATGTTGGTGAAAGTATTCAAAAGCTACGGAGCTTTCAAGTTTCTGCGACAGTCATCGAAAACATCCTACTCACAGTCATATACGTTCCTCCTATCAGTGGGTCCGACACCCGAGTGTGGAACGCGGAAATCCCAACAAATTGAACGGTACTGAGGAGGTATTGGATCAGCTTTGAAAAATGAAAGCGACCACTCTTACGATGCGAAAGATGAAATTACTGTGTGGACTATCAGGAACAAGAAGAAGCCACTGGAAATCGGGGGAGTCGGGAACCATAGGACGATTAACGTGGCAATAAGAGCCAAAAATAGACGGGGTATAAATGCAATCAGCCATGGCCGAAGTGGTTTGTCTCCTCTCGACCACTTCGCTGCAAACCAGCCACCCATGATTTGGAAAGGAAAATCAACGAGAACCACAAGCGCCAGGTCTTCACGTTTGAATCCTTTCTCAACCATTTTTAAAGAAGTCACCGCTTCATTGACAGCAAAACCGATTTTCGCGACGAGATGTATCCCAACAAGAACCTGCACATCTGAAAAACAATCACTTCAGAGGCTGCATAAACAAGAAAGTGATGCCATACGTCGGAGTCTACATATTGTCCAAATAGTTTTGTATACCGCCTTTATGCTCATATCTGCCTCACCGAGGAGTTCTTTGTCCTAAAGATGGTCATTTGAATATCCGTCGTCCATGTTACTCAATTGTCTTGCCTCTTTTTTGAAAAATAGAAGCCAGAAAGTGACAGCGTAACATATGATGCTCCAGAATTTCAAGTAGGCCGACAGGGTCAGATGTGGAATACCCCACCTTGCACTGACGACAATGATGAGTACGAATGAGATTGGCTTATTTCATTGTAACTTACGCAAAAGCCTCACTGTTGAAGGCAAGGAAAACTGTAAATGAAGCAAAAAATCCTGTATTGAGCCCAATGGTCTGGCACGTCGACGCATAGGATAGACTGTCTTGAGAAAGGAGAGTGAGCGCCCAACCTACACACACGGCTCTGAGTCATGAATACCAATAAACAAATTGACGGAACTGACCGTCGACAGCAATATCTGATTGATGTAATTAGAGTAGAAAGGTGGCAGGTGCAATATGCCGACGCACCTTGTGTTGCAGAGAAAAACACGAGTGAAGTAAAGACTGTTGATAATTCGACGATGTTGTCGGCCGGCTAGAAAAAAAATCGTCATGGCTAGCACATAACATGAGAAGCTCTCTAGTCACTTGGTCGAGCAACCTCTGGACGTTCAAGGAGATGTATAGCATGAGGCTTCCAACGATAAATTGCATAGGTATTATCCATGATTTTCGACGTCCTACGGATGGGAAATACACGGAATCGACTATCGGCGACCATAATAGTTTCAGGGAATAAGGGTAACCTGCAAGAGAGAATGTTGCCAGTTGGGAATACGAGAGATGTTCACGAAGAAGGAATGGTATGGAACCTGCAACACAATTAGAAGACGAGCTATCATTAACGAACCCACATACCAAGAGCTAACCCCAACTAGGGCAACAGAATCAGCTTCGACAGCTAGATTGAGGATGTAACACGTACCGGCACACCTTGAATGAGGTCTGTTTGCACGTCCCGTCAATAACAGGAAATCCGTAAAGGCGAATCATAGGGCACCCACACAATATACATAATAACACCATATTCCGTTTATCTCTAGCTCCTATAGGTTTCTTGTGTGAATTAACTTCGTCTAGATCCCGCGCCGCCTGCTCTCTCTCCTCCCCACCCAACAAGCTGAGCTCGACTCCCTCTTCAGCATTGTCTAGGTCTATGCGGGAGGGACGTGGTGTTTTAGGAGTCCGAGGGTTAATCTGAATACTGTTAAGAGACGACGACATTGCCATCGGGTTGCCTGGAATAGAAGTCGTTTTCATGTCCTCGTCAAAAGCCGTACTTCGTTTGTCGAAGTTATCTCTAATGGATTGAGTGGCCGTTTTACGACGTACCGACATTCAACGGCGGAGCGTCGTAGAAACAAGCAGTTATGGAGTAGCAAGACACGTGGCCCCAGAATCCATTGATGGGTAATCACTGATCGATGATCTATCATGTTGCACGCTACTTTTGTTTGTGTTCTCTCCGACAGTACTTACTTCATCAAAACAATTTGAAAAGGAATGACCAGTGGCGACGCGACGTTACGGCTTCTACCTTTCCGATACGTGCATCAACCACGGGATCACCACTTGCGGGCGCGTCGACAATAGGATCCCCGTCGTCCTCGGAATTCTGGCAGGTGTCCGAGTTCTTCAAGCCGGGACTATAGCCACCAGACTTTGACGTGTTTGTAATTAGGAAAGAGTATACGAGGAGCTCTACAGCAGCTGCCGGCAACTTCTTCTCTTTTTTCACAATGCTGTCCTTGCGTCATGGTAATATTTCTCACATTCAAAAATCTTTCCATCAATCCTCTTCCTCACTTCTAGAGCCTTGAACATCCTACTTTTCTGTTCTATGGTCTGTTTCCTGCTCAATTCGTATTATCAGAGTCGATCCTGCTCACTCCGGGAAACATGATCGATTAACTCTGAGTGAGGAAAGAACCACCAGGTACGCTGGCACAGTGTCGCTCGGCTGAGCCGACAAACTTGACTAGAATTTCAAGAACCCGGATACAGCAGCTCACCTGCTCAATTGCTGATGGTTTTCTTGTCAGTCGCCATTTTACAGTGACCATCGGTCGGTTTTCCATTGAAGGGATTGAAAAAACGCACGCATGCCGGGTTGTCAGCCTCTTTGTCATGCTGTCTCCTCTTTTCGTATGTCGTCTGTCAATATCTTGGCTGTTTAGTCCATAAGCAACTTCTGCCGCTCCTACATCCCCCATGTATGCCTCAGTTGCCCAGTATGCCTTTCCAAACTTCCCTCCTGAAGCTGAAGGTCCGCTGTCTCTTTAGCCGCACCTGACCCTTATCCGTGCCCCTTCACTGACGCAACGTAGAAGTGACCGCTTGGAGGTTGGTTCGAATGTGACATTGTCAAGTCTTAGCTCAACCTCGATCAGAATTGTGATCGAGACCAGTTCCTTGCAAATATCCGTATATAAACCCTCTAAGAACCATTATGGATACAATATCAGAGGTCCGCCTCCTTGTACGAATCCATGTCTTGGAAACTCGCCTCAAACGCCTTCATCATTTGCTCGTGTTATGCCCTAGTCTATCTACTGAGGACCAGTCTTCGCTTTCTGAAAATTCGGCTCGCACTCAAGCACATTGCAGGCCCGCGACCGTCGTCTCTCCTGTGGGGAGAGGAATGGATGCTTTATCATAGTCTTCCTGGTTCAGCATACCTTAACTGGCACCAGGAATATGGCAAAGTAGTCAAGTTTACGGGTGCCTTTGGAGTCAGTAACGCCTATCTAATCACATTCATCGTCCTTCAAAGACTGAAGTTCTCCTATCGTAGCATCAGGTCTTGTCGATAACGGATCCTCGGGCGATATCATTCATCATTGGGGAAAGTATCTATGCCTTTCCAAAGCCAAACGGTGTTAGAGAATGGTTTCGCGCTACCCTTGGCGAAGGTATACTCTGGGTCGAGGGTGAGGATTCCCCAGAGCCAGGATATCCTCGGTGGCTGACGAATTTCCAGGGAAAACGGCTCACGAAAAACAGAGACGAATTCTTGCCCCTGCATTGAGGTGAGCAACCCTGGAAAGATGAAGTCTGTTGAAATTTACCGCGTCCCTTCAAGTCAACAATCTGTCCGAAACTTGACACATATTTTTCATGAAACTTCGTCGAAAATGGCCTCCCAGTGGGCAGTACTCTTCGATAGAAGTCATGCTGACGAGATCGAGATTGAAGTTACTCATTGGGCGGGACGTTTCGCGTTCGTGGTCTTACATCTCTGCGTGTCTAATAATAACCGTTTCACAGACTGGACACCATTGGCCGCGCCGCCTTTTTCCATGACTTCGATTGCCTCTCGGAGGGTTCTCATTCCCTCGCGGAAGCACTGGATGGGCTGACGAACAGTGAAAATAGCTCATCGTCCTTCTACATGCGAGCTCTCTTCTGGATATTCCCCTCTGTTTTGTCCATTGGGAAGAAAGGCCAGATGATACGGCTCACAAAGCGGGAACTTGGTGCTGTTGCTTCGAAGATGTGGCGGGATGCCAAAATCGCCGGAGATGAAAGGGACAGGACTCTCATGGCTCTCATGCGTAATCTCACCGTCTTAACAAAAGAATCTTCATGATATACTGATGCAATTTGTGACAGTGAAAGCAGACAGAGAATCAGTAGTAGGTATGAACGAAGAGGAAATCGTCTCGCAAATGCGTAGTATAATTTCAGCTGGTTATGAGACGGTTTCTGCAGTTATAGCCGTGAGTTGACCTATTTCGAAGGAACTCAAAGGCGCCCAGAGTCACTGATACAATGAACAGTGGATTTTGTATGAACTCTCACAAGATCAGACTCTCCAATCCAAGCTTCGGGAGGAAGTCCGCGACGCCACTGACGCCACTTTCGACGAACTCAATTCTAAATATCCGTTGCTCGACGCGGTGTTGAAAGAGACACTTCGACTACACCCACCGATCATCGAGAATCATCATGAAGCAAGCGAGACCATCATCGTCCCACTCTCCGACCCTCTTCCTGGTACTGCCGAAATGCACCTTGTCATCCCCAAGGGCATTATTATCGTTATACCTCTCAACGTCATACAGACTGAGAAAGCTGTATGGGGCCCCGATGCCGAACAATTCCGACCGCAGCGGTGGATCGAGTGTAAGAAGACAGTCCGTGAGCTTTTAGCTTTTAGTGAAGGGTGAGTGATAGTAGTGCCCGAAGCTAGTAAACTGACAGTCAACTTCCGTAGTCCTCGAGCATGCATTGGCAAAGCCTTCGCTTTTGTGGAAATCAAGGTACTCCTTACTTCTCGTTTGTAGAGCGTAGTCTTATGAGTGCTTACATCTCCCACAAAGGCTCTTGTGGCAACCCTTCTTTTACAATACGCGTTTTCGTGTCCTTATGAAATTGAAGCATTCCAGAGTTTCGTCATCCGACCTCGCGTCAAAGGGGAAGGGCATAGTTCCCTTCCTCTTCTTGTTCGAAAGATTTGACAATCACAAGCATAGATATAAACTTTGGATTCTCACACATGACCACATTTGTTTTCATCACTTCTATTAGGCACGAAAGTAGACAGTGATGTAGTTGTTCCGTTGTGACTCGTGATAGGTATATAAATTAAGAATTCATGCTTGAGTCTGCTGAATGAGTGTACACGGTACGGTACTGAGCCTATAGGCCAAACAGAGGTAAATATCGCGATAACGTAGTTAGGTATGACATGCGGGGTTTTCGTGATTAAATCCTCAGATATTGTGGCGGGGGGAGAATTTAAGACGGCATCCATCTTTAGGGAAAAGAGTGGCAATAATCCTGGAAGAAAGACGTCAGTGACTACAGAAAGGAACCCAAATGCTAGTCCTACTCAATTTGAGAACTTTGAGGTGTAATCTCGTGTTCGAAGTTCATCAACACAGAAGCCATAGCGAGGACCAAAACAATGTTCATTTGAGCGTACTCGAGACCGATACACCGGTGAGGTCCGGATCCAAAGACAATGTAGTTCTTGGGGTTTTGGTTCGCCGAACCTTCGAGATCAAGCCATCGCTCAGGCAACAATTGGTCCGGCTCGGGATACACAGAAGGATCGTGCAAGGAGTTATAAAATGAAGGAATAACCATGCTGTTTGCAGGGACAGTGTAGTCTTCCGAAATGGGGAATGCTTTTGTTGTTTTATATGGAACCTGATCGGAGTTCAACATAGCAGTATAGATTAGAAGTGGGATCAGACTGACCATAGTGACAGGAGGCATGACGCGCATGCTCTCCTTGACAAAAGCATTGAGATAGGTCATTTGCTCAATCATCTCGAGTGTGAGAGGCTTGTTGAAATCACCCTGACGGACGGACACTTGCTCAGCACGAACCTTGGCAAGGATTTCTGGGTTGTCAATCAAATGTTGGAAACCGTAAATCAAACCGCTGCTCATGGCATCCTGCGAGGCGAAGAGGAAGGAGAAGAGGACCATAGCCATCTCATGGTCGCTGAAGTCCCCTTTTCCCTTATAAGTGGGTTCATTGAGAACTTGAACCCATTCGTCCAACATACACTCGGGATCAGCACCAGAAGCCATTGCTTCCTTGCTCCGCTTAGCGGCAAGTTCTAGCCAACGTAAAGCAACCTTGCGAGCTTGAATGGCTTTATAGACTTTGGTACCAGGAATTGCAAGGGGAAAATTGACGAGTTCAAGGGACTGAGTGATAGCCCAATATTTTTCGTTAATTTCCAGAGCGGCTTCTTCCGAAATGTGTTTACCACAGAACACGCGCAGTGATGTGTCCATATTGAGGTGACGAGCGGTCATCATGATAGGTTGAGCTTCTTCAGTTTGTGCGGCACTCGCGAGCCATTTAGCAAAGTGTTTACGCGTAATTGCTTCCTGAATACCGACGTAGATACTACATAAAAGGCATCAGCATGCCCTGCATCGAAAACACAGAAGCTTACCCAAGTGCTCTACGCGTAAACAAACTATTAAGTCCCCGGCGGTACGCCAAATGGTCTTTACCAGTCAAGAAAACCCTGTTTAATCTTGTTCAACGACAATATAACAGTAGTAGAGATATGATTGACCAGTTCTGGGGTAACAAAATTTGTTTGGCTGAGTGTACAAGACAGGGCTCAGCATAGGTAGGAGAGTTCAAGATTTTCCGCGAAAACTCGTTAGAAGAAGCCATAACAATGAAGCTGATAGGGCGATCAGATGAGCCCGGTTTATGGATTGTGGAAGCATACATATTGAATACACTGATCGCGCTCAGAGCACCCGAATCCCATTGTTTCTTATAGTTTTCCATAGTTGGGTGCATAGAGTCGGCAAATTTGCCAATGACAGGAATGGTCCATGTCGCGCCGGGGAGGTGACGTTTTTTGTACCTGTATACGGTCTGCTCGAGGATAAGAAGGGTCACGACGACAGCAAGGGTTGTCCAAAGCCAGGTGGCGGATGTGGTTTGGCCAAGGGAAGGAAATGCAGGTGCGGTCAAGTTGTGAAGGGTAGAGTATGATGGCGAGGACGGCATGGAGGCAGCGGCGGAGGCGGCACTAAGATTGGAAGACATGGGCGGATTCCCCCTCCGTCTGAATAGTATGATATATAATATAATGCAACATGAACTGATTTTTATTCCGTCAACCAATCATATTGCAATACCTGGGTTAGTCAGCATCACGAACTTGATTCTGAGTGTAGCTTACAACGCTTAATCTTGAAGTTCCTCTTGGCACCAGCTATCCACTGAATGCGTGGCGCCCCTGGTTTTTTTGAAACCTTCTGGATGCCCATTTTTGCCCTATTTTTCTCTGTAGACATTGGTGAACTCGAAACTTGCGGAGGAGCTGGATGTTCTGTGGGAAATCTTCGACTTTCCGCACAGCTTGTCTGTAGCTCGATGCTCTGGAGGACACTGGGATAGATCACATGCGTCTACAAAAATATCAAGCAACAGCACCATATATACTACTATAGATGAGCTAGGCTACAATCAGGTGACACCCCATGTACGGCATTACATTTATAACTGCTAAACGTGGCAGCTCCCACCAAAAACAAGACTTATTGATACTGTGCCCCAGTCTGCAGCCTGCTGAATCTTCCGGTCAAAGTACTAAAACAAACGTTTCAGGTCATACATTTGCAGGAATCGCCCTGAGTTTGTTCGGCCTACAAGACTCTGAGTGATAGGCTCTGTGAATTCACCGTGGAGAAAATTAACAACATATTTCACAACAAAGTTATAAAAGTATTCGCAGTCATCTTAGTAATCCCAGCACTTGCCACTGACGATACCCGAGTCTTTCTTATGCAGATGTCGGCGAAGCCGCATTAGTAGAATGTGAACAGTAAACTGACAAAAAAGGTTATGCAGTGATCAAATTCATCGATCAAATTCATCTCGTTTCGTCGTGGCAACATTGGAGCCAAAGATGTATTATTGTATTGTCTGCAACCACCCCGAGCTGATTAATGGTTGTCTATGCATGACAAGTTTCGACTCGGTATGGTACATAATCACATGACTCAACATCATGTACTTACTTATGACGAATGGTGACGGCTTTCGCGACGTCATGGCAGTATCCACTATATATTTTCCTCACTTCGATTCGAAGCTACATAATTTTTGAACTATGCTTCGCCCTGTAGTTTTTTCCTTCCGCTCCACAGCGCTTCGCGCTTCGTTTATGAGCTCACGTGCTTTTCGCTCCACTCGGCCCGTCAAAACTGTCACAGAGAAGGTATCTGAAGTCGCAGATAAGGTACGTATCCAGCGTCATGTATGCTTCTTCTTTTATTCCAGGTTCAGGTCAACAAGAAAGTTGGAAAAGGGCTTGCCTCCGCGATTGAGAAGGGGGAGAAGGTCACTCAGTCAACGAAAGAAACGTTAGGTACGTCGCACCATCAAAGCTTTCCAGGTTTATGATACAAGCTCATCAGCATACAGGCGCTGCTACGGATAAATCAAAAGAAAAAGCAGAACAAGTCTACGATGATGTAGGGGACCAAGCAAAGCACTCGTCAAATGCCGCCGGTCAGAAGTTGAATCAGGTAAGAGGAGCTTACCCTGATGAATGTTCCGAGCGCTTTGACCGATTATTATCAAGACCGCAGCCAAAGCTAGAGAAGCGAAGGACAGCATTCAGAGGGAGATGACGAAGTAAATGCACGGTGGGACGCACTGGGACGCATAAGTCCGTAGCGATTCCGCGTTGTGCCACACATATCTATGTATTGAGGATGATGCATTACATTTCGATCAATGCGCTTTGGAATATGGCTCCGCATGCATGGGCATAAAATTTGAAGCGATTCAGTGTTGTGCCGCACGCATCCATATCTAAGAGAAGCACAAGTACTAAGTACTACATTTCCATTAGGGCCCCCTTGTAGGACATGCAACCTTATAAATCATCATGAAAAATCACAGAGCTTTAACGTCCGACTCTACGCGGCGCCGAACGAGTGTTGTACGTACTTAGAGAACAATCGTCAAGGAACTTACAAATAGAATCATTGATTGATTGATCACAACTTGAACGTTGAATCTCCGCCTGAATAGTCTATTAAAACAATTTTTTCGGGACCGGCAAGGTCCCTCCAGCCAATCTTCACCCAATAACCCACTTAACCCATTTCTGAAGGCAGTAAAACTCCCCTTCACAACAATAGAATTGCATGAAAGGGTAGGAATTGCGGTTGTTCCATCTTCAGCGGATGTTCTGAATCGGTGTGATCACCTATAGAGAAGAGTCCGCGCTTCAAGATGCCCCCGTAGATGAGATCGAGTCCAATTGGGACCAGGTCATTG
Organism: Termitomyces sp. T123_Mx157; assembly: GCA_018849495.1. NCBI lineage: Eukaryota > Fungi > Basidiomycota > Agaricomycetes > Agaricales > Lyophyllaceae > Termitomyces > Termitomyces sp. T123_Mx157. The sequence continues at coordinate 18,648 of JABFYK010058250.1, read as the reverse complement.
ATAGGTGAATAAACTTGAAATTCGGACCTGTACGCGGTTCTTATATCGTTCATATAGTTTCGATAACATGGACCTTAAACCTGAGCTCCTTCGCGGCATCTATGCATACGGGTAATTTTTCATGCCTCAAAATTTACCTCGCCTTCAGTCCTAAATCCTGAAATTCCCAGTTTTGAACGCCCTTCTGCCATTCAACAGCGTGCAATTGTCCCTGTCGTCAAGGGTCACGATGTTATCGCTCAAGCCCAGTCAGGAACTGGTAAAACTGCCACTTTCTCTGTTTCCATCCTTCAACGCCTGGATTCAAACTTCAAGGGAACCCAGGCTCTGATTCTTGCCCCGACCCGCGAGCTCGCTCTCCAGATCCATAAAGTTGTCGTCGCTCTCGGAGACTACATGAATGTCTCTAGTCTGGCCTGTGTTGGTGGTACCGCCGTTCGTGAGGACATTGCCAGGCTCCAGTCTGGTGTTCAGGTTGTCGTTGGTACTCCTGGTCGTGCCTTCGACATGATCAAGCGTGGTGCCCTCAAGACAGATGGTATCAAAATCATGTGTCTCGATGAGGCTGACGAAATGTTGTCGCAAGGCTTCAAAGACCAAATCTACGAGGTTTTCCAGCTCCTTCCCGGTGACACTCAAGTTGCCCTTTTCTCCGCCACCATGCCCGCCGAGGTCTTGGAGGTTTCTAAAAAGTTCATGCGTGACCCCGTCCGCATTCTCGTTAAAAGAGATGAGCTGACGCTTGAGGGTATTAAGCAGTTCTACATCGCTGTTGAGAAGGAGGAATGGAAACTCGACACCCTTTGCGATCTTTACGAAACTATTACGATTACTCAGGCCGTCATCTTCTGCAACACTCGTCGAAAGGTCGATCTTTTGACCGATCAAATGCTTAGCAGGGAATTTACTGTTTCTGCCATGGTGAGTCGATTAATGCATTTCGAAGCATAACAGCGACAAATCACGTTTTTAGCACGGTGACATGGAGCAGAAGCAGCGTGAGGTGCTTATGAAAGAGTTCCGCACCGGATCTACTCGTGTTCTCATCACCACCGATCTCCTTGCCCGGGGTATCGATGTACAGCAAGTTTCTCTGGTCATCAACTACGATCTGCCTACCAACCGCGAGAACTACATCCATCGTATCGGTCGTGGTGGTCGTTTTGGTCGTAAGGGTGTTGCTATCAACTTCGTTACCACCAACGATGTTCCCATGCTTCGTGATATTGAACGTGAGTTCTCGATGATCTTGTGTTAGTGTCGTTGACCGACCAAATCATGTAGAGTTCTACAATACCCAGATCGATGAGATGCCTCTTAACGTCGCGTGTGTATTCTCATTTCATCTATCAATTCTAGCTGAACTCAAGATACTTTCAACAGTGACCTCATCTAATCTGGATCCTTTATGCTCTTTTGAGTTAATGCCTGTACATATCATTTGTATTCATTTTGAGGAATATAGACATGTATTCCCCCTCCCCAAGCTATCTTTTGATGTAGTTTTTCCTAGTTGCATACCACTGAATGCTTATGTGAGCCTATAGTTTTCCTCCCTCAAGAGTCTCTAGGTTAAATCAAGAAACCAATGGAATTTCTGGATAATTTTAGAAATTTATTTTAGCGCTGCTACTCCGGTAGATTAGCGCTTGTTCTAAACAATCCATCCCCCCTGATGCATCGTCACATTTTGAAACAAACGCAAAACATCGCTTCTCGACCTCTCAATAGATGGTTGTTTGCCGGGTCGCGTGCTATCACCACCAGTGTAGATTATGGTTCCAAATATGCAGAAAAGTTACGTCAACGAGCCTCGGAGTGAGTCTCGCTGCGTTGCAAATCATATTTTTGACCACAACACTACTTGAAGAAAGGGAATGACTATAGACGCGCTGAAAGCGAAGGCCAAGGAAGAGCAAATCGAAGAGGCGCGTCGGAAACGTGGCTTAAAAGCTGTTCAAGCAGAACATGCAGCACAGACAGCAGCCAAGGCTTCGGCGTCGAAACCCTCTCCACAAGCACATTTCCAAGTGGAAACCTCACTTTCGAGCGTTCGGAAGGACAGCTCGCCTGTTAAGGTGTCGTTCTGCTTGACTTCACCGCAGAGAGCTCTGGCTTACCTCGATATAGCCTTTGACGTCAATCTTGAATCTACAGAAGTTAATGGCCACGCCGCATACACCTGACCAGATAGGTGCTCTCTGGACAGCATATCATCTTTCAAAATCAGGTAGAACAGGGCGGGGATATGTCTGTGCCGCTGTACCATTGGAGCTCTATAAGAAAATGGCTGGGGTTGCAGAACAGTACCCGACTTTCATTGTACCAGTCCGTCGGGAAAAGCCCGTAACATCACCCAGGATCAAAGGCGAAGAGGATGCTGCATACGAATTTTACTTTTTGCAGTGGGATTTTCATGACGTCCCACCTGTGCCGAGTGCAACCGAGGATTTGTTCGCCCCTTCGAAACCAGCTTCGGCCGGAGCGAACCCCAAAATCTCGACCATCCTTTTTACACCTCTTCAGGAATACAAGATGCGAGCTGCGTTTGCAACACCATATCTCGTTCTAACTCATTACACGGATTTGGCACACTCGCATGGTGTCGTGCTTTTGAGAGGAGAAATTACACCAAACTCAAACTCAGCAAGTGTGGGGGGCTCAGGGAATTACATGTTGACTCAAGAGGACGCACAACTCTTGTCAATGGCCGCACAGAAATTCTATCTGTGGGATAATCAGGGTCAAGTAAGCGCAAGTGGAGAGCTCCTAAAGTGCTTCCATGAAAAGCCTCAGGAATTCGAATGGGAGGAGTTATTAAAACATGCGAACTTGACTTGCTAATGTATGGGTGCGTCTATGGTACAATAATATGGTCAATCAAGTCTATGTCCCTGGAGATGCAATCATTTAGAACAAATGAGAGGAGCCTTCTTCACCCAATTCTTGTTCCCTAGTTCATCAATGACGAATGCGGCATATCCTGCTCTTGAAAGCCATGTGTTGGTTCTCCCATCTCCTACATATCCTGCGATCACCTCCTCCGACTCCTGGTTCGTTAGAAGGGGCACTCTGACGATCGTCCATTCTAGATTCCCACCATGTGTGCGCACGTTCTCCCCTATAGCCACGACATCGTTGTATGCTGTTCTAGCACCCATCGCAACCCCATTGACGAGAATCGAGAACGCGAGACTGAACTTGTCGGCAGGGTCTTTGATGGATGTCGTACCAAGGCATATAAGACGTTTAATGCCTTTTTGTTGCATGATATCGATGACGGAGAGATATGCTTTCGCGAGGGGGGTGTCAGGGGGGTGGAATGGTCCTTTCTTGACACTCGGCCCTAAAGCAGACAGGACAACGTCCACGTTATTTAAGGCCTTAGCGAGAGCTTGCTGGTCTGTGAGCTGGCCTTGGATGACGGTAATGGACGGACTAGACTTGAGGTCATTGGGAATTTTTTCGACCGATCGGACGTAAAGTACTACTTGACAGGATTCGATGACCTTGAGTGCTCGGCGAATGAGGAGAATGCCAATGGCACCCGTTGCGCCAAGAATAAGGATACGCATGATAAGAAGTAATATAAAAGAGGCTGCTCCTAACTTCAGCTTTATATAGTTCATCCTGTCATCATTCACGCTAGATCATTTCCCTCGCTGCGCGCGTCATGTTGGTGGTTTCTAATAAGTAAAAAAATCTATTAGAAACGAATCTACGATATCGGCGCTGTCAGCCATGGCCCAGCGCGTTTCGCTTCTTTCTCTAGTTCTGCGATTGCCTCCCCAATTTCCCCTTCGTCCTCCAGCACCATTGGTATAACTTCTCGTTCATATAGACGTCCAAACCGGCTGACAAGACCAGATACCTCATCCTCCACGTGAACAACCTCTGACCGAGCTGTCTCAATGGATCCGGCGTTCACACCTTCTAATCCACATGCTACAATCCGATTGAACCATGAAATCGGCTCCCTCGTAATATTCAGCGAGAACCCATGAGACGTCAACCGATGCCGTACTTGCACCCCAATACTTCCTATTTTCGTATTGGAGTTTAGGAATACACCTGTGTGTTGCGACGGTATCGGCGTTATCCCATGAGCTTCTTTAAGATGCAGTTCCAAAGTTTTCTGCATGCGGCAAACATAGTCTCGTGCACCTAGAGTCGGAGAATATCGCGAAAGGTCTATTAGTGGGTAGCCAACGATCTGTCCTGGCCCGTGGTAAGTCAATTCTCCCCCTCGTGTTGCCGTCACGAAGTCCGCGCCCATGTTAGTCAACCGTATTCGCTCGTCGCGCACAGATTCCGCTGTCTGCCTACGCCCAGCAGTATAGACAGGTCTATGTTGTAGAAGGAGGAGAACATCTTTGTGGTAATTGGTTTTTCGTTGTGATAATTGAATTCTGTGTATTTTTTCTTGCAGTGCCAAAGTCTGCACATACGGTAAGGGCTGGGAAAAGTAGTGGTAGATGATTGGGGAAATTGACATAATAACGACGACTGCACAACAAGGCTCCCACTCGTATAGCCAGCAACTGCAAGAACTTGGAGACTTGAGAGCAACGTGTCAATGTTGACTAAGCATCGTTGTATTTGCAGTTGCTGATATCGGTTGATATCTAATTACGACGGAAAAAATAAGGCTCGATCTAGGAATAGCCACGGTCCACTCGAGGAAATCACCACCACCCTTTTGTTAACATATCATCGGTCTTTCGGAGCGCATAATCAGATTTAGATTCCAGAAGGTGCCAAGATGACAACTATCCAAACTGCTCAAACTCTGACTTGTTAGTGGAAGGAATTTGATGCACGCCGCGGTCACTTTGTCCACATTCGGAACTAAATTTCCGGAGCACCGATCATTCCGTCTCCGCGTTATCCCCTGAGTTTTTCCTGCTGTTTTTTTTTTCAACTTTAGGTATATTTGATTTGAAACTATCTTCAATTGATGACTCTTGACCCAGCCTTTCTACATGTTGGAAGACAACAAGAACTCTTGGTCGCCGAAAAACCATTGCATAGGCATGTTTTTCTGGGAGACTTGCTTTGGGAATTTTGGCGTTTTCCGTACAGCGAGTCCAGAAGTCGATTTGAGAAAAAGATTAGCATCGAGAAGACTTCGGAAATCACCAATCCCAGCTTGTGCTTTTGTCCAACATAAGATCCGGTGCAGCCAGACAGACGAAATAAACGAAATAAACGTACAAATTCAAGGCTTTGGGCTGCCTTCTGCCTTGGCGTCTTGATGTTCAGCATGTCTTGAGGACCTTGCTTTATCTAGAGAGAGGTCACGGTTGAAGGTTTTTCTCTCTACCACGGAAGGCATAATGGGCTCGGATGCTTTTAAAGGCTTCGAGAAGGTGTACAAGAAGTCGTTGGGAAACGAAGGACTGGAGTGAGAAGCTTTCCCATTTTATAAATATTGGCGAACCTCATCCCAGACTGTCGGAGTATGCACTCTCACGACATCCAGATAGCTTGGTGACCTTCTGGATCTTGGCGTATAGAAATGGAAGAGATCTTGAACATAAGACCGTGCGCAAATAGACGCAGAACTAGAAGTTGAGTCCGAGGAACAGGGTCCATTTTCGATATCGGCTAAGTCGGCTAAGTTCCACGGGGTCACCAGAATCAGCCTCGTGTATTTGCTGCAGGTTGCAGCACATTGGTTTCTCTATATTGATAGACAACTTCTATTGAGCTCCATTATTTGGATACTCTAGGTTGCACAGGTTGCACCCGCGTGGACGTCTTGGTACGAACACGATGCCTGGTTTAGGAACATAAGGCACACGGCCGACTTGGCACTCGGCCGAAAGATACCACTAGTTGTGTATAGTCAAAAATGACCGCAAGCTCTCCACAGGACCAGTGAGGAATTTTAACCAGTGTTGTGGTTGTCGCCAACTTGAAGGCGACGTGAGGTCCCGGGATTATTCCGGGATGTTCTGCTGATTATTCGTATCTAAGTATGTGGCAGTGGCCCCTAGGGCAAACCAATCGTCGTTTACGAACAACGCAATGTGGGTGTTTCAAGGTTATCCGTTATCTCTGAGGTCACGTGAAGGAAAATCTCCCCTATCCGTAATTGAATATAGGCGACTCACTTATCTCGGCTAAGTGGTCCTTTCTTCAAAACCTTCTTAACAGCTTCTCGATTCTCCTCCACATACGCTCCCTACTCTCTCTATTTCATCTTATCATCTCTATCTTACGTCTCGTGTCAATAACCTTCTCGGGTGTATAGAACCCGCCAGCCTGCATTCATGCCAGGTGGTGGTTTAACTATTTCCAATATCGGAAGCGTTGTCGGAGCATCGCTTCTTCACCGTAGTAAGCTTCCTTGGCATGACTGTCGTCTTTCATGTTACTGAATGGTCAACTCAGGGGATGGAGCAACGTGAGTCCACTTGAGGAACTTCACCACCAATCTCTCGAGCTTTGGACATGTCTAGATTTGATCGTGGCGACATTGCGTTCGTCATTTTGTCAGGGGGGATGGTCTTCCTCATGGTTCCAGGCCTAGGTCAGTATCATAGTACTTTTTGTGAAGAAAGACAGAATTTACAAAGACCGACAGCCTTTCTTTACTCTGGCCTGGCTCGCAGAAAAAGTGCTCGTAAGTTCTCACTTTTCAACTCTCTGCGTCCTTGGATTCAATAAGCATCGCAATTCAGTCTCTTTGGTCTGGGTCTGTTTTGCTAGCAATGCTGTCGTCATTTTCCAGTGGTTCTTCTGGGGTTACTCTCTCGCCTTTTCTCCAACCGCGAAGAATGGTTTCATTGGTAACCTCACACATTTCGGCCTCATTAATGTTTTTGGAAACCCCTCTCCCGCTACTCCTCTCGTCCCAGAGCTGGTTTTCAGCTTTTTCCAGATGGAGTTCGCTTGTGTGACGGCTGCAATACTGATGGGCGGTATCGCTGAACGTGGTCGTGTACTTCCTGCTGTAGTACTTATCTTTCTATGGACCACAATTGTTTACTGCCCACTTGCATATTGGGTATGGGGGACCAACGGGTGGGCAATGAAGTGGGGAGTTCTTGATTTCGCAGGTGAGTCGTCACAAAATTTGCTCGATTGCTGCTACAGTTACACAGGCTAACTTCTGTCATCATATCAGGTGGCGGTCCTGTCGAAATAGGAAGTGGTGTTAGTGGCCTTGCTTTTTCATGGGTGTTAGGCCGTCGATCAGAAAAAGAACTACTGAACTTCCGCCCCCACAATGTTTCCATCGTTGGACTTGGCAGTGAGTATATGTTGTCTTCCCTCAAGAATTGTATCTTGAATAGCATTTCAGCATCTCTTCTGTGGTTTGGCTGGCTGGGCTTCAATGGTGGGAGCGCATTTGGTGCGAACCTTCGTGCTGCCATTGCTATCTGGAACACGATGATTGCGGCTGCTTTTGGAGGAGCTATTTGGTGCTTGCTGGACTTCCGGATCGAACGGCGATGGACGATGGTAGGCTTTTGTTCAGGGACAATTGCTGGCCTGGTTGCCGCGACGCCTTCATCAGGTTTTGTGTATCCGTGGGCTTCAGTAATCATAGGTGCTCTGGCAGGCGCCGTCTGCAACTGGGCAACAAAAGGTGCGCTCACCGGAATTTCTCTGGCACTCCCCTTTTGAATTGCTCTTTAGTAAAATTCCTCATAAGGGTCGATGACGCCCTCGATCTTTTTGCGGAACATGCTGTAGGGGGTATTGTCGGCCTAATCCTGACCGCATTCTTTGCAACTCCGACTGTCATCGGTCTTGACAGTGTCAACTTGAGCACGCCTGGAGGCTGGGTCAATCACAATTGGAAACAACTTTATATTCAGTTTGCTTACGTCTGCGCCACATGCGCTTACTCTTTCGTCGTAACTGCTATCCTTGCGAAAGCTGTTGATTCTATTCCTGGCCTACGCCTACGAAACACACCAGAAGCTGAAAAGCGTGGTATGGATGAAATCGAGGTTCGTTTTCGTTCAATTGATTACATCCCTTTACTTTTCGACTCAAATTCCAACAGATCGGAGAGTTTGCAAGTGACTACATTGAGATACGGAGAGATTTCACTGATGGTGCTGCACCCTTCGATTCCACCGACGGCAAAGGGGCGTTCTTTTATCCTCATGTAGCGGCCGGAGATCGACATGGTCATGCCGAAGTCTCTTTTGGTGATCCTCGCCCAACAGAACATCCACATCATCAACCATCAGACCAACCTGAACCATCTCATCATATTGAATCTGTGTCTGAAAAGACGGATAACACTGTAGCACCATCCTCACAATAATGTTTTATGATTGTATACCTTCATTCACTACCTTAATAGAACCATAAACTTCTTCTTTGTTGTTGACATTAGGGGAAATCGAAGTTGGGGAAATCATCGATTCGAATCGATGGACTCAAAAGCTCACTTTGTTTTCGAAGTTTTCAGCACGGTTGAACGTTGAGGGCGATCGCCAGCCCAGCCGAGTGTACCTGAGGCCGGGGATGGTTCTTGGCAGCATACTCGGCCAACAGCGGACTCTGAAATACGTTCAGAACTGTACCACTTTCAAACTGTACCGAACCGTACTACAAGAATTGAGCAGCCCCTGAGTCGACTAGAATTGATAGGTCGGATGTCCCCCATGCGTCACATTGCCTAACTTGGTAGTAGTAGGAAATCATTGTTCTCACTTGTCTGACATCACTGCTCTGACCGTTGTTCAAGGATGTCTCTATGCTCTGTGTCCAGAATCACCTAACTTTCATCGGGTCCTGAATCAATTCTGATTGCGGAGCATAAAACTCCTGATCTACGTCCTTGCCGCGTGATGTCGGGGGACGGCTTGTCCACGGCAACGCTCAAAGGATTAAGACTCCGACAGCTTTTCGATTGGATACATTTGAAAGACGCCACCGAATGCTTTGAATCAACGGTTTCACAGCTTTGAATTCCAAGCGTAAAAGACAAAATCAGGTACTCAGACAGATCTAAAAAGTAAATTTACAACCTAGTACATCAATGATACAACAGGCTCCAGGTCCAGGTAGATACATGATGTTTTGTAACATCAACAGTCCCATCCAAGCACAAAATCTTGATTAGGAGTAACGTTTTCGGGTGGCAGATGTGAATTACAGATACTAGCGTTAAATTCATCATGCAATAGGAGATCGACAACATTCCGAGCTGCGACTGTTTCAGTTTCCATCGTTGAGATGAGCCTACTCACAATGAATCGCAGGCGAAAGATACATCATTTCTGGAACTTACGATTCAAAAGCATTAACATAGTAGAGGCCGCGATCAACTTTGACAGGAGGGAAATTGGTAGTAGGTGTAAGTTTGGGATAAGCATCCCACTGAGTATGCTATAAGCAACATATTCATGCGATACACGGAACTCACCTCTTTCCTATAGACCCAACCAACCTGACCCAAAAATACATGATTGAGGAATTCGTCACTAATCCTATCTTTTGAGAAGATCTTAACGGCCCATTCCCCTTCCCTCACAAGACCGTGGTACGAAAGAGAATTGAACTCGGGTTCCGTTTGATTATTTCGTACACCCTCGTATGTAGTCAATGTCATCTCAGATAGATCTGAGGCACTTGATTGTTTGAAATAAGCAGGATTAGGCTTTGGTGACGTAGTAGTCAGAAGGGTGACATGAAGGTGAACATAGGGTTGGTCTGGAATTGAGTCAGCGAGAGATGAGGGAATAGTAATCCCAGTGGAATGGAAAGGTGCAGCTAGTATAACAGCCTTATAGTGTTTTGCGCCTAGACTGCTCTTGAGAGTCCATTGCGCGGAAGGCAAGGCTGATACTGAGATTTCCCTTACCTGCGGTCCCTATTAGGCCCGCATAAAAAAGGAAAGCTAATATGCAGACTTACTTCGGTGTTCAAGTGAACCTGAGCACCAGAACGCATCAAGAATTGTTCGAAAATCTGGAAATTTCCGCCTTTAATGCCCCTCGCGTCATCCGTGGCCAATGAAAGTACTCCTCCCAGACCATGGATGTCATCGAGGTTCTGCGTATATGTAGAGGAGAATTAAGAATCGGCGAACTTCCAAATACATCAAGCTTCGCAAACCTGTCCGTAGTTCACTCGTGTCGCGCCTTCGATGAGCTCAAAAGCGAATCGCTTGGCTACTCCGGCTTTGGCAAAAAAGGAAGCTGCTGTATCCTTTGTCATGTTTGAATAACCCAGGGCGGCAGAGACATCCGCAATGTTGTCCCATCTCGGTGATTCCAAAGAATAGATGGTAAGATATCTCTCGACTGCCACCTTGACTCTGTGGGGAATAAATTAGACATGAGATTGTTGTCACGGACATGAACATCACATTTGTTGCGTTCGCTTTGGAGCAAGCACTCCGTATCGGACGATTGCCTTTATCGTATCCCACCAACTATCACCAAACTATGGGCCAGAACATCAGTCGCTGAGATCTTTGGAAGTCATTGAGCATCTTACTGTGAACACCAGATCTTCCCCATCCCAAATTCCTGTCCGGCCTCCCGCGCCGAATGCCTGGCGGGTAAGATTAAACTCATCTGAAGCTCTCCAAAGATTTTTGTTTGCTGCAACAAAAATGGACGCGCCCAATTCGAGTGAAGGAAGACTTGAATTGTCATACGGATATACAGTGATGCTTCCTATGACTATTTTGAGCCACATGAGGGAAATTAGATCAACTACTCGACGTACGACCACCAATGTAAGATGCTTTCTCATAGACATCGACCTCCACGGAGACATTGAAGCGCTCCTTGGCTTTGGATATCCAGAAGGCTGCCGAGCTCCCGCCAGCTCCGGCACCTATGACTGCGACGCGAGGGACGTCATTGATGACCACATGCTCGGTGGGTTTCGTGAGGGTTTCGCTCCTTGTGAGAAACGGGAGATGAAATGGTAGTTGAAAAGCCAGACATGTTGGGAGAAGGGCAAGAAATGCATGGCACCTCATGGCGGTAAGTTGGAACCTGCTTCGACGCGTCCATCAACTTGCCATCAGATATTCATTGAACCATCCAAACACCAACACACACGTCTCTTCGCGCTCACATGATCTCATGTAAACCATGATAGACTTTGCGGTATACGACTCGGATAATCACTGGTACTTATGACTTGAGTTCGGTAAATATGCTCACACGATCTCTGACAGAAACTACCATTAGCCTCGAGGTCTCCACTTGTTCAGTGTCTCACTGTCTGTGACTCCTTAACAACTGAACACAAAGTCGATTTTCCTCTTCCACTCGAGATCGTCAAACGGATCCTCATGGTGCCACTTTCAAGATGTGTTTGTTTTTTCAGAACTTGCCGGCCACCTTCTTGTTCTCGGAGGTTCGAGTGATGTAGGTGCGGTATCTTGCCTCCATTTTGACCCTCCTGGTCGAGCTCCATAAGTCACTGGTAACTCTTCCTACCTATACTGGAAGAAACAAGCTGAAACGCTCTGTGCCAGCTGCCCTGAGCGCTCTGCATAGTCTATCGCCGGTTTTATGGCTTGGGCATGCTTCTTGTAGTGTTCAAAGTACTCATAGGAGGCGAGGACGTCCCGCGTGCGGAAAATATCCGCTCAGCACAACCAAAGGTGCATATCGGTCTGGAAAGTCTGCCTGAAAGGTCAGAAACCACTTTGACCAGTACTGGATCTGACGGTCAAATTGATTGGACGCAGATGCGCGTTGAACATTAGATCGAGTCATGAGTTTTCGTCGAGTTTCTCGATCATTGACCCTCGATCTCTCGTAGCTCGAAATCTACACATATGTTCAGCTTGCCAACCTCTCGGAGGACCCTTTTCGCTGAGTACAGTGGTGTGCGAGTTCAAGAGGCCGTCACTGAGTGTTGGAAAAATCTAAGTACTCCGAGAAGATATATTCCAATTCCCACATGGATTTCTATTTCATTAAATCAGATTAACCTCACTACAATTGTCCTTGCTTCGGAGGAAACGCAACTGTCGACTTAGAGTTCCACGCTATAGATCCTTATTTTCGTAATCATTGTCGGCAGATTCCTTCTACGAAGGTATCCACCGATTGATTTTTAGTTCGATCAACTACCTGGGTACTCAAGCCGTTGTGGTGTTGTCCATATGACCGCCGATGGCATTGTGCGTTAGCAAGTTGTATGTGAAAATCTTTGATCTATGTAATTGTGACGGGATTGATACGAGGTCAATAGACCCCGAAATTGCACGACAGGTGGTACGCATATTGCAAAGCTTGTATTTGGTCTCTCGATTTTCTAATCTTCTCTACAGCTCGGACAGTATTCTACTTTTCTCTACAGCTCGGACAGTATTCTACTTGATGATGCTATTCAGTAACGTCGCCGTGTAGAAAACCGCTAGAGAGGTTACTCCATTTTCTTTGTATGATGTTCAACACCTAACCCCAGCAACAATTGACCAAAACACTACCATTAAATGACTAATTCACAATATGTTTTGTGAGTGAAGTGACTCACGGTGGGCCAGCTTGGCTATGGAAAATCCATAGTCGATTCGTGTTAATCCATCAAATGTTCATTTTCATTCGACTTTCATGTATTTATGTAAGGAAATGAAGTTTTGGTACAATTTGATTTCCTCCTGTTCAACTACAACCTGCGTTCATGATTCATTTCATCTTTTGAGTTTTTACGCTTCTTCATAAGTTTTCACTAATGTATTACCTCGTGCCATTCCGAACGCCGCATATGTTACAGAAAAAATCCACGAGTTTGCTGTACACGTCCTCGAATCTGGAGTTATCAGAAAGGACGATCAATATTATCCCAGGGAAAATAGCGACACCCACTCTTTCTTATTTTCGGCATTCTTTAGGTCCCCTCGAGCGGCAGCCCAGCCATGGAACCTGCTCGTATTATGAATCAAGATCGATACGGAAAAGTGGGTGCTTACATATTAGTATAATGCTTGCTATCATTCTTTGATGCAAATGGTTTCTTGTTGATGACATCCAGTATTTTTTCATACTTACAACCGAATCAGACTAGGGCGTCCGGATAGCAACGTAGAAAGTTCATTTATACCTCATCCACAGGCTCATCTTTAGAAATGTAGATGCCTAGAGGGACAGTCAACTTTTCAGCATCTGCGACCGATAACATACTGGATAAGGTTAGGTAGGCGCCCGAAGCGAGTGACAGATAGCTTACGCAGGATGGACGATGGCTACGGCATCAAAAGGGGTGGACAAGGTGCCAGAGGAGAGGGTCACTTTTCCGCCTAGGAAGAATACAGTTGTGAATTCGGCGCAAAAATACAAATACACAGAGACATATACCCCAGCAGAAGCCATAAGCAGCAACATTCTTTGCGCCACTAGTCTTCAGAGCCGTACCAAAATCTATAAGTTTCTTGGTCGCAACTGGTGGGCTGGCGGTACCAGCAAAGAAAGCTTGCAAGTCCCGTTTGTCCTGGTCGTCTTTTGGTGGGAATTTCTCAATTGGGTAGGGACCGTCGGGCTCGAAGAAGTCTGGCATGTAGACAGTCGCTTTGAGAGCCGAAGCGATAATGTCCGCGCCTTGCTGTGTTTGAGGGAAAAAGCTAGTAGACATCGAAGATAATCGATGAATGCTTAGTTAGTACTACGAGCCTCAAGGAAAATGATCTGACATATCTTACCCAAATATATCATATACACAGGCAATCTTAGTATCGCTATCCTCTGGGCCAGTCACATAGACCTTGCTAAATCCAGCGTAGGGTTTGAAAGAACCTTTGGGAGCATAATCGGACTGTACAGGAGGAATAGAACAACATGCGATGTTGGTGTTGTGAACTGTAGTAGACATGTTGTATGTACTGAGATGGCGGGTAATGGAACGAAGGCGAGACAGCATTTGAATACGTATCAAATATCCTGCTCTATCTTACAATGACGCAAGACCGGAAGCAACACGGACGGCCGTTTATCCGCTTATATAATCTAATGAGCCGTATAAAGACCAATTTTTCATGTAATTTTCTCATGCTCCCGTCACCACAACTCTAGTATTCTACTAGGGTAACTCTGTCGTTTGATTTCGATATGGGTACGCAACCCGGCACGGGCAGATAGAACTTAGAGCACAATTAAGCCGGAGCATCTGCCAGCCTTGTCATTCATTGTATCGCAATGGAATGGAAGATGCTTGACTATGTTGCTCGGACACATTCACAGTCGACTGGCTGGTCAATTCTTATCATTTGCGCGGCTCGCATATAGAATTATTATGGTCTTTATGTATGTATCTCACCGGTTCTCGATTTAACCTTGGAGTGTGGATCTCATACTTGACGTCTTTTTCAATAGACCTCAGTACATGTTCAGCAATCATTTGGTTTCGTGATAGATTATTACATGGTAGTTCGAGATGGATGGAGCCAGATGTTACCCGCTCAAAGGTGGAATTCGTACTTTTACATGGCAATACACTCGGACTAGATTGTCATGGATCACACATAGCCATTCATCAATGCATCACTTTACATTACGGACAGCTTCGTCCATCTCTTGAAGGATGATGATTTCACCTAGTCTCTTGAATCTTCTCTTGTTGAGCCTAAATGAGTAACAACTACGAGCCTCTGACTGTAATCGTTAAGGATAGGTAGATTAGTCCGCATTTGCGAATTGTCCTTGTCCCTAGACTTACCTCTGAATAATCACGAACACCTAAGATGCGCCCACATCGTAATGGATGTGTATTTATCACCAATGATCAGTTCTATACTACATATATCATAAAATTTGTAAAACATGAGCATTCATAGAAGTCGTACAAGAAGGTAAAGGAGAGGTGTCTCAACGCCTGAAGATAAAGCACACGTAAGTCGTATGTGCTTCCGTGATTTTATCTGCTATGTCTCCGTGAGAGCACGGTGCTGAATAACACGTAAAGAGCAGTCACGACAAACTCCATTATAACCGACATCATCAAGTATGTGATCCATTCGCCGTTAACTGGATTGAACTTGGCCAAGCGAGGATTCGAAGATAGCGAGATACCGAACAGGTCAGAAGCAGACCATGCAGCAAGGATGGCATAGGCAACACGAACACCGAGGAATGGAAGGGCAAGAGTTGCACCGCCGAGAAGCTATGAATCGGTAAAATACCAATCACAATTCAAGAAGGATAATGACATACCCTGAGGCGATAGCTCCTCATCTGAAAGTGATAGGTCCAGCAACCTAAATGGGCCAGGAAGAGGATCACATAAACGCCGACAAAGACACCGGTGCTAGCACGGCGTAGTATGACCCCAGTGTTTCCTTTGTCAGGGTTTATATGAGTCCCAAGTATTCCGCCGGCAATAGATAATGCAAGTCCCGCCAAAGTGACTAGTCCAGTAAGCCTAAATATTAGAGATACTCTGGAAATTTCGCTGTAAGTACTCTGGCCCCTGAAAGAACAGTGAACATTGTAAAAACAAAAATTTATGATAAGCATACGCCATCCCCAGGAACCCGATAGTCGAGAGTAATAGCGGAGCCAATGCCGCAGCTTGTATAAGAAGTGCAGCAATGAAGAGATCAACTTTGGGCTGTTGGATTAGTTCACCGGCTAATGTCAATGCACCCTCGGAAATTCGAGCTATATCCATTTTTTAGAGATGTAAAGGGGGGTGACATTATAGATAGCTCACCCGCTGAGAAGATGAAGAGAAAGAGCCATCCTGCATCCCTCCTGAAGGCATAGCGCCAAACCAAAGCGATCGTGAAAGCAGCAACGGGGGTATAAAATGCGATCTGTGACGCAGCGATTTTTCCACGAATATCCAGGGCAGGCATGGATGCAGTGGTATAGTGGGTATACACGTGTCCACGGTGAAGGAACGCGACGCGAAGCAGTCAGGTGCTGAACCTTGAACGCACAAAAAATACTAGTTCTGAGAAATCATTAATCAACATCGATCATGATCGGAGTTGATCAACGTGCGATAGATAAGATTAGATCCAAATTTTTGGACTTGACTTCAATTCGACCATGAGATTGCCCCGGCGGGTGCCGTGGGCTTCGCTCTCTGAACTGGAACAGATATGCGCATGGATATATTCTGACGAGAACGATAATGATGCGAAGATCCTTGCCATCAACAGAGTATGTTCCACCGCTTAATCTATCCTTCAGAAACAACTTAACATCTATTTTTCTTTCTTTTTCAGTTGTCTGCTTGGAAAGCCACAACATGTCTACCACATGCCCTCGAGTCTGCGCTGTCTATACTAGTCGCTATTGCTCAAGATAATTCGCATACCTCCTCCATTTCATCGCTGTCAGTCCGGCAAAGCTACTCAACAGCCATCATTCGCCTGGTCAACGGACTTGTGGATCCCCTACAGCTTGGAGTCTACGCAAGGTCCATTGCTTCTATAGCAAACCAACTCGGTCTTCCGTCCTGGCTGGTAGAACTCCGTCATGCTGCGACACACGAAGATCTACCAAGTCTCGTCCTGCTTCGTGACGCGGCATGGGAGGTACGTTGTTCCAATCATTCACGTGGCAAGCAGTGACATATCTCTCTTGAAAGTCTTTGACCTGGCTCCTTCACAATTATTTTCTCCCAACAATAAATCCCACCACACTTACTGAAAATCGAACAAATCTACGTTCGTTAGAACCAGCATTGAAACAATATAAGAGGCTCTTGAAGATCACCTTGAGGGATGCTTCGTTGAGAATGAGATATGAAACAGATATCCTTTCGGTCCTGAAAGATATCGAACGTTGGATAGCTGAAGCTCAAGTGACTGGAAACGTGGCAGCCAGAGAGATTGGGTGGGAAACGACCACCTCAGAAGTCTTGTCGAGTTCAAGTCAAGTGGATCCTAAAGAACGGTGGGCATTAGAAAGACTTTGTGACGCTTTACTGGAGAAGGGCTCGCTTGTTCCTCTTTCTAAAAAGTGAGCTAACTCATCAAGTTACTTCGTTAGTTCCTGACCGTTTTCAGAAAGAGGGATTGTTCACAGGATACTTTCCTTCCGCCCAAGTTCTCTGTCCAACTTTGGACTCCTCTGTTGCAACATCTGCAAAGTACCCATTCGGAATTTTATCCTATTCTGGCTGGACGAATCGCTTCCACCCTTCTACCTGAGAACGAGAATTTTGACGAAGATGTTCAGCGGGACTCCTCGTATGATATCTGTATAGCTCGTTGGGCAAAGTGGATTATTGAGGCCTCGTCTGGCTGCGACTCAACGACGAGACATGACTTGCGGAGAGAAATAACTGTCACGTTGATGCAATCTTTTGGCCATGTCTGGTCGGTTCCAAATCAACAGAGAAAAATGTGAGCCCCACCTATATCCAGAAAGGATGATTTTGCTCAAGTCACTTGCAGAGCTACAGAAAGTGCTATGGCCCTCCTGAATTCACTTTGTAGTGGCGTCCCTAGTCTAGAAACTACTTTGACCATGTTGAGATCGGTGACATCCGATGTTAACCCTAGTGTGCGTGGCTCTGATCATTTTCATGTTCCTACTCTTTAATGTTAATTTAATAGGACTGGAGTTCAGATGATATGTCTTTGATGTATCAACGTCTGAACATTCTTCTTGCGTCCGACTTGTATTCCTCATCAAAATCTGCTGTGTCCGAGGAACACTTCCAGATGGCGGTTGGAGAGATTTCAGGCTGGCGACTACTTGATGAGAGTAGCGGTTGGCGGCCTTGTCCTATAGGCGTGCATTTCTTACCTGTCTGAGCTACTTAGTATCCAGATATCGGCCTCAAAAGAACTTGTACAACAGTTCATAGCAGATGTAAGTTATGCATATGACATGCTTCTTACGATAGAAGTTATAGGAGGGTTTTGTCCTCCATTTCTCGACTCAATAATCCTTCAAGGTGTTTGCAAAGCGTTTCTTAACCCGAGGGTTAGGCAAACGCAAACTGAGATTTTTGTATGTAAATCAAAGTCTGTCCGATGTTCCGCCGACTCTTCGATGGAATAAGAAACTACTATTTGGAGACACGAGATTGAATGATGGAACCTGTAGGGGGTAGAAAGGAGACTGGTGCTCGTATACGTGCCGATTTAGCATTCGATAAAAAGCTACCCCGGGTCCGTAAAAACTAGCATGTATCTTATTTCAGGCTTTGCCAGTGTCATCCTGATACCAAGATACTTCACCCAGGTTGACAAGATGGATCACCTATTTTTTTCCCCACTACGTCGTGTTGCAATGCTTCTGGAACAACTCTCGTTTGATCAAGTCTCGAGACTTCGTAAGTTAAACTTGCTACCTGAACGAATCATCACTGCAGCAGCCATATTGTTTGAAGAAGCTTGAACGTCGAGGCTTGAGTACTGCAGTTAGGCAAGTATTTACGTACGTAAAACAAGGCTGACTCCTGTTTCTTCTGCTTTCCGTTCCAAAGAACAAAATGCGCGGATTCCGGGTTGCCGATTCACCCGTGACGATATGATCGGTGGCGGTGTTTGCACTGATTACCATACCTTGATATTGATTGTGACACTATTGCTTATTGCAATTGTGGGGTACGATTTGACTGATTATAAATTTGTCTGTTGAGAAGTGACTTGCACATAGTCGAAGATACGTTTACCTTTTTCACCTTATACTATTCTACTTACGTTACGATCATATGTCGAGCGCGCCACCACAGAGTGGGGCGCGATCGGTA